>OY365811.1:5653700-5786401 GCA_959347315.1 Bimastos eiseni
ACAGGAGTGGCACTCAACTAAGATATTGCTCAAAGTTCATAACAGATATCAACATCCATCCCACTCCTCACACGAACTTTACTCATGATTGGATGACTTGGGCATGAATGGATAAATGAATAGATGAATGGATTGATGAATGAATGGAATGACGGATGGATTGATAGCTGGAATAATGGTTTAAATGATAAATGGGATAATGGATGGAATGATGGATGGAAAGACGGATGGAAAGATGGCCAACCTTCTGGCGAACATTTTCCAGCTTATCCTGGATATTGCGTAGAAGCGTTTCTGAGATGCTTTTTTTGATGACTCGATCAAAGTCCTGATGAAACATGAGAATGTGAAAGATCCTCTGACCAGAGTATCTGTCTCACACAAAACAGAACAATAGCAAACGCTCTTTATTTAAAACAACCATCACAAACGACGAAGAGAAGATCTTGGGATAAATCATAGACAAATAGATGGATGGATGGACACATTGATAGATTGCAGGAAGCAAGGATTTGATGAATAGACTGGACTGGAGTATCGGTCGATCCTGGATAAAATTAATGGAATGTATGCAAGAATGGATCACTGAATAGGTAAAGGATAGGCAGGTAGTAATGATGTGATATAAGCCTTTAGATATTTAATGATTCCTGTGAAGTTCTCAAAATGAATAGTTCATGTGGACAGGTACAAACAAAGAGACAGGAATATATACATACATACATATATAAAAATTTTCATATGTGCATACATAGCTACATACCTGCATACACACATACAAACACACAAATACAAACCAAACAAACATACACACAGACGGACACACCTACATGCATACACAAATACATACAAACAAAATACGAACACACATATACAAAACTACATACATACACACAAACACACAGGTTTGTTTTGACGAACAATTGGTCCAGTCGCTCAATCACTTGGCTTCAGATTCATCTGATACTCAAACGATCATCACCTGACATCTGGCGATGCATCCTGGAGAAACTGAGCGCTGATCGGAAGGATCTTATCCGACATTTCCCGGTTTCCACCCAAGACCTTCTCCGGACCAAGTCGGTCGACCATGCGCTCCAGCATCTGCGCTGCCATCGTCCGAATGTGGACGCTGCGACTGCTGTAAACAATCGAAACCAGTAATCATTGAGAAGTAATGTAATCGTCTGTGTATATAGTAATTATGTCGGGCAAAGCAATGCGTCAATAGTACAAAGGAAAAACCAGCTTACGCTTGTTGTCTAATGCAGCATAAGCTATAAGAATGTCTGGGCTTTCTACATATACCAAGATTGCTATCCTAGCATCAAGCTGAGCTTGGCTATTAATGGTGGGGAAAATGGTACATTAGAACAAATCGTTAAATTATTAAAACAATGGCTGCCCCAAAGTAATCAAAATTCATTAAAAATTATTTTTTTTAAATCTATTTTTTATGTGTTTTAAACATATCTATATATCAATCTCTGTCAAAAACAATAAATTACAAAAACTGACCTTGTCTCACATTTTGCAATTATCTCACTAACGTGTTTTGTGACATAATATCCTTTTGATCAAATGGGTCACATATTAGATAACAGGCCAGGTGCTGTTAGGTAAGACTCACCTGGCTCCACCTGTGATAAGGGCTGAAACCGCTTTCAGTGCCGTCACATTCTCCACCATCGCGACGAGCGCCTTCTCTGCATCCGCACGAATGAACTGACTGCTCTGATCGCCAGTCTTTGAGAGAAGCATGGCCACCGTTCGATCAAGATCCTAACAGAGAATGAGCAACAGAAACACTCGATCAGTGCCACAGGCACACATCGGCCACCAGCACATCCACCTGCATCAGCACAACCACCAATAAAATACCCAAAACCAGCACAAACAATACAAATCAGAACCATGATCAAAATCAATTATACCACCAGTTATTTACCTAGTATTTATTTGTCTATTATTAGCTTATTTGTTCACTTGTTATTATTTACAGGTTATTTATTTACTTACTCACTCATTTACTGTTTTTCTCTTTACTAATTATTTAAAGATTATCTACTGTTAATTTATTTATATACTTGTTATAATTTATTCATCCACTTTTATAATTATTTAATTATTAATTATTTATTGCACTGGCATCCAATAAATCCGGCAAAGATCCCACCAGTCAATGACCCATACAATAGACGCCAGTCAAACACAACCAGCCAAAGCAGAGCAAACAAAACCAGTTTCACAATCAGAAACATCAAGCACCAACAATCAAAACGAAACAAAAACAATCAACCAACATAGAGAAATTTCACCAATCAAATTCAATGACCAGCAGAGGATCCAATGCGATTTGTCAAATCAAAGTGATGATCAAGCAATGAGCACAGCTTACGAACATAAATGGCTCAACTTGTTATGAAGAGACCATCACCTATAATTATTATCTGCTTGACATTAGCATTAGAGACGTCTCAAGATAAGATTAGTCTGGTAGGAGTTATCAATCAAGTGTAATAAAGAAATTCTTGCTCCATACAATATAATAGCAATTAAATCAACCCTCAAGGCCACGCTAATTAATTTGTGACTGCCATTACACCAGTGTTCAACGCACAACGCACAACGCATTAACCTACGGTGCACCAAAACGGTTGAGAAAGCGCTCGGCTGGTAACACAGAGAATGTGGGCTTGAGCCTCAGATGGATGTGTTCACGGAGCAGGGACCTTGAGCAAGTCATACCCTCACAGTTGCTCAATGCCATCAATGTTATATCGTACAAATGTGTTTGTGTTTCTGAACTGGGAAAGGGGGCAATGTCAAACGCAGCTTTATTGTCTTGCATTGCATCACATTTCATCGTATTGTATAGCATCATATAATTGTGGAGTAGGTAAACTCACGAGATCGAGGCTCTTCTTGAGATGGGCGAACATGTCCGATAGACAGACCATTGCCTCGCAAGAAACACGGGATCTTAGGTTCTTCACCTGTAATTAGACAGATCGCATCAAATCTCAGCAACTCATCACAGAATGTGTTTTCCTCCGGAATTAAACAACAACATCTGAAGATACAGTTTCCCGACATCCACAGAGCCAAAATGAGGACAGAGTGAAGACGAGGACAGAACCAAGACAAGGACAGAACCAAGACAAGGACAGAACCAAGACAAGGACAGAACCAAGACAAGGACAGAACCAAGACAAGGACAGAACCAAGACGAGGACAGAACCAAGACAAGGACAGAACCAAGACAAGGACAGAACCAAGACAAGGACAGAACCAAGACAAGGACATTGAAAAGGTGAGGACAGAGCCAATATGAGGACAGATGCAGAAAAAAGAACAAGTTTTCAATAGATAAGGCCACACCTTATATAAAACAACAAACCCATCAGATAATCATGCTGTCCACTTACAAAACACCAAATTCTTTCCTACAGTACTATATGGCTGTGAGACATGGACAATGACAAAGAACATGGAGAAGAAGATTAACACATGCAAAATGTGGATATGGAGGAAGATGCAGAGAATATCATGGACGGAGAAGAAGACAAACGAAGAGGTGCGCATGAAGGTTGGAGTCGAGAATGATCAGACGTTACAACAAACAGCGTTGAGAAGGAAGCTGGGGTTTTTCGGACATGTTCGCAATCAAATGAAATGGAAAACGAAATTATGCTGGCGTGTGGAGGAGGAAGGAAGAAAAGAGGGTGCCCAAGGAAATAATGGATGGATGTGATACATGAAAAAACTGAAATGAGCCTGGAGGAATTAAGAGATGCAACTTCAGAAAGAAAAAAAATGGAGAGGATTGGTCATGGCGGTCGCAAGATTTCCAAGAAATAACAGCACAAGGTGTGAAGAACAAGATCTCTCACCTCTGCACAAACTGCAAGGAGAACACGTCCAAGTTCTGGCACCAAAACCTCTTGATGATGAAAAGTGAGACGACGAATTAAACTCAATCCCTGCAATTTTTCTTCCCTAAAACAAATCAGAAGCAAAGCACAGCTGTAAAACCACATTCATGTTGCATTTACGGCGGTGAAGCACCCAACCACCACTCACCCTAATTTAAATTCACCGAATCAATTTATTAATTAATAATTATTTACTAAGTAACAATTTATTAATTAATAATTATTTACTAAGGTACTTCATATCGTGCTACATAGATTATCTGTGCTAGCCAACAAGAACAGAAAATCATCATTCGATAAAAACAGTGCATAGAAAACGAGAAGAGTCACCAGTGATGGGCCCACACACACGCGTGGCTCCCGACCGATAGATTTCCATCCAAAGACCATAGGATCACGTTCTGGGCATAACTAATTATTCCTTGGCTTGTCACTGTTTAGCAGCTTATCATAGACGACTCCATTGGTTAACTGTGTATTGTTCTGTTCATGTAATATTTCAGTTCTTTATTTTAACAAAATTATGATTTGCACAGAGTTGTATGCTCTTTGAGTGGCACCATATAAATGTTAAAATGCAATCACATTAAAGACGACAAGTATATGTGAATGTGTGTTTGTGTTTATGTAGGCGTGCGTGTGTGCGTGTGCTTAAGTGCATGCGTGCATGAGAGTGCGGATGTGAGTGTGCATATTTGTGCTTAAGTCCATGTATGTATGTGTGGGTGTGTGTGTGTGTGTTTAGGCGCATGTTTGTATGTGTGTGTGGGTGTGTGCTTAGGCGGATGTATGTATGCATGCGTGTGTGGATGTGAGAGTGTGTACTTGTGATTAAATAATTTAATTCGTGGCCTACAACAAGTGCATCACGAGTGTCATAAACCAGTTCACAAAGACACTTAATTGACAGAAGACAGATCATAGAGGCAAAACCAACACACCAATGATATTCAACAATAACACTTTTAAAACATATTATATATATATATATATATATATATACATATATATATATAAATATATTATTCCATATAATTCGTTAAAATTAGAATCAACGTCCAAATGGCAACAATAGCCAAATACTCGCTCAACATACCATTGCTCTTGAGTCAAGTAGCGCATAGCCTGGTTCAGCGCGATTGCCGGATTGCCAAGTGCGGCCGTGTTCTTGACGTTGTCATCGTCGTCGTCATCGTCGTTGAGATAGCTGGACATCTTCAGCGCTTCGAGATCACTACAACAACAACGAAAAAGTAGAACGGACGAATAAGTCCAAGTACATCTTGTTTACACGCACTCAAATGCTTTTGCAGAAACGTCAATACAGACAGATAGGTAAAAAGACAGACAGAAATGCAAGCAAGCAGGCAGAAAGGGTGGGCGGGCGGACAGGCGGGAAAAAGGCAGAATGGCAGAAAGAAGGGCAAGCAGGCAGAATGGCAGGCAGGCAGGTTAGGCAAAAGGGCAGGCAGGCAGAATGGCAGAAAGAAGGGCAGGCAGGCAGCATGGCAGGCACGCGGCAGGCGTGCGGGTGAGGCAAAAAGGCAGGCACGCAGAATGGCAGGCACGCAGGCAGAAGGGTAGGCAGAAGAGCAGGCAGAAAGAAGGGCAGGCAGGCAGGCAGGATAGGTGAAAGGGCAGGGAGAATGGCAGGCATGCAGGCAGAAGGGTGGGGAAAAGGTAGGCAGGAAGCAGGGCAGGCAGAAGGGCAGGCAGGCAAAAGGGCAGGGTAGGCAAAAGGGTAGGCAGAAGGGCATGCAGGCAAAATGGCAGGCATCCACGAAGAAGGGCAGGCAGGTGGGCAAGGTGGGCAGAAGGGCGGGCAAAAAGGTAGGCAGGCGGAAGGGCAGGCAGGCAGAATGGCGGGCAAGTAGGCAAGCAGAAGGGTAGGCACGAAAAATGGATGATTGTCATATTAACAACAGCCTGTCTACAATTTCACCCTGTATAGACAACTCACTTCAGTTAACATTTTGAGTCTAGAACATTTCCAACCCAACTCAGACAAATGCCACCCAGGACAAAAGCCCCTGCAAGATGTTGCGTTGGACAAACTCCCCAGACAAAAAGTCCCCCAAATAGAGGTCGAAATATATATATGCTGTCAATCCAGCTTAATAATACTATTTAGCTTAATTTAAAACTGACAAACAGCAGCATGACTGCATGTCAGCAGCGTAGCCAGAGGGCAGAGGGAACGGCCGCTGCCCCAGAGAACATTTGTAGAAAAGTGGCCCCTTGTTAGGAAATTTATAGGAAAAAAACACGCCTTCGATATGTAAGTGAGCCACCATATATACAGTTTTCTAGTCATATGTATAGTCATTGACTTTTGGGTAGGGTCGATGGATGGCTTAAACGTCAAAAAACTGATTATAACATTGTATTGTACACACCAGAGATGTTTCCAAACACTCTAGTCCAAGACGGACCCCGAAATACAAGAGGGCCGCCTCAAAATAAGGAAACAGATATGACATGCAAGTAAAAGTCCATCAATTTTATTGTTTAAAAATATGCTCTTTGGGTGAAAAGAAAGAGCAGGATGAGTTCAACTAACTGCTGTTTCTTGCGTTTCTGTCTTCTCTTTGGCTGACGCAATGGGATTTCATCGACCAGGCTATCTAGAACAGCACGCACACACAGTCACCACAATTTAACAGAGTATAACAAATCCTAGGAGAGTCTAACAAATCTTAACAGACTCTAACAAACCCTAAGAGAGTCTATCATAGTCTAATAGGGCTCCACTTAACACAGATCGTGGATTAGAGGCCAACTTTCACAAACACCAAATGAGTCATGCTTAGCCAGATTTCTGCATTTGAAGTTATTTAAATTCTTGGTATCATATATGATTGACTGTCCAACAAATGGAGGTGGTGATGATGACAACAAAGGTGCTGCCAATGATAATGACAATGATGATAATGATAATTCTGATGATTACTGCAAATTTTAGAATAGTGATGATGACTGAAAACACAGTTCAGCCTAGTTTAGACTTTAGACACCAAAATCGAAACAATTTGAATAGATGCATGAAGGCAATTCATTCATCCATTCATTACAGAGATTTTATATACACCCCTTCAAGGCACTCAGGAGCGCTCCCGACTCCAGCACGTTTAAAAAGAACAGTTTTAAGGCAAGTATAATATGGACCCTTGGTGACAACCGCACCGACAATGGGAGCATGTTCCAGAGCGAGGGGCCAACCACTGAGAAGGCACGATTCTGTTTGGTAGTTGTACGAGCAAATGGGGCAATAGTGGTGGATTACTAGAATAAATGTATAGGGAAAGCCTAGCAATGATTAAGATCGTTGAATAGATTGCATATGCCATTAAGGTGAAAGTAGGTCAGGCCACAAAAATTATAAGTTGCAGATGTCGAAGTAGATCAGGTCATTTAGAAGCCGCTGCCTGTCAGTAACATAGACCAAGTCATGCGCTTTGAGGTCAGCAAATAGAAAGCCCCCATTGGTCATACTGAGAAAGGTGTCATAATGTGTCAACCTTCAAAGCCTGTATCTGCAGTGGTGCTGCTCTTGACCCTGATGTAGTTGGCCGTGTCGTCATCGTCGTCATCAACCCCTGCCTCCATATCTGCGGCGGTCTCTCCATTGGCCGACGACGGATGCCCCCGCCTCCTCTCTCTGCTTCCGATCCGCTGCAACTGATGCGGATTATTCGTCCTCTCGGCATCCGGTTGCTTTCGCGCTCCCATCGGTCGACCTCCTCCTCTCTGCCTCTCGTAGATTGACCTCGACGGCACAGTGCTTGCATCTGATGACAACTAAAACGATAGAAGAGCATTCGATTAAGAAAGCCCCGAGGCACCCGCTGCTACGAAGCGTTGGCGACTACGTTTTCTCGGCCACGGCGTATACGAGGGCGCGTGGCCAGTCCTCTCCCTCAACATCTCATCCTCCCATCGACGGTCAGTGTAATCGTTACCACCGAGTTGGTTAGCACCAGGGCGGAGACTCAGAATGGGGACAAGAGGGGACGGTCCCTTCCAAAACTTCAAGTGGAGGGGATAGAGCTGCTAATATATACCCACAGTATTTCAAAAATATTTCAAAAATATTTCAAAAATATTTCAAAAATACAATTGATTGCCACACTTCTTCCCGCTGTTCATCCATTTTTTCTGCAACCACGTTTGAGAATTAAAATTTTTACAACCTGTCCCCAACCAAATTTTTGTATCTGTCCCCCCAAATCTAGGACTAAGTCTCCACCTATGGCTGGGGCCATATGCAAGGGAAATGAGCAGAAAACGCAACTCAAATTTTTGTCCCAATGTGAATATGAACACAAACATCTCGTTGGACAGTCAAGCACTGTAACCACTAGGCCCTCGCATCCCATCACAGTGAGACATACATGTATAGTCATCCGTTGGGCCTTAATCCTGAATTGTGGCCAAAAGATGTTTTTGAATGTCTGCTTTATTAGACCTACTCGTGACAATCATTACAGGGTCGGACGTGACCGCAATCAACAGTCTCTGGCGTCATCAAGTCATTGAAAAGATTCTCAAGGTGTGTTAGAGACAAAGCAATCGATGGCCAACCTTGAAATTGTTAGATGCAACAATATCCCTCCCTCCTTCCTTCCCTCCATGTGCTGTAATTGTCTCTCTGTCTCTGTCTGTCTCACTCACATACACACAGTTATTATATATAGTGTGTGTACATATATATATATAATTATATAGTACTGTATATGTATATATACATGTACACATCATTATCTATTGATATACATAATTATCGTATTGCATAATTTTTATGGGCCTTTAAAAGTCCTATTGCAATGTGGACAATTCAGTGCAAAAGCCCAGTGAGCCGTGGAAAAAGAAACGCCTCCACCCTCCAGGGTTCGAGAAATATGACAAAGGTTTCCAGATATTAGCCCTGCCCACAGAGGAGGGGAAGGTCATTCCACATAGATGCAATATATAATTTATATATACACACTTAAGTCTTTAGATATTATAAATATGATGAGTTTTTAGACAAGATATAAATCATATGAAGAGTTTTTAGATATCACATAATTAAACGAGCAGTTTTTATATAATACATAGATACATATGACATTCATTAAGCCTGGGATGCCCACTCAATGACTTCTTAAGATCAATGAAGGGAATCAATCTGATGCCAGGTAATTTGTAGTCATGGCAACTGGCACTGCTAATAATAGGGAACCAATTTATGGAGAGGCATCAATCGAAGTTCATAAAAATATCAACTAAACCGGAAATAAAAACATATTTTCCAAGCAAATTAAACACTCGTCAAAATAAACTGCTAAAAACTGAATCAACCGCAAATTTGAAAAACAAGTATTGAATGCACTGAAGTTTAGATAAGTTTAACTACTAATGATGAAATGATTAAGCTCGAGACCCTTTCAATGCTGATTTAATTTTTAATGTTGGTGCCAACTTTCAGTTTGCACTAAAACTCATATTGACCTTAGGAAGACAGTGGTAGAATACGTGCTAAGAAACTGTCCAGCTTAAAACGCCCTTGTCTAGTTTTAGAACTAGTAATGCCTAGTCTTAGATATGCTGTTGCCAAGTTCAGACAAGTCTATTTTAGAAGAGCTTTTGGCCACTTGCAGAACTGCAAATGCCCAGTTTTAGAACTCCATTACCCACTTTCAGAACAGCAACTCCAACTTTTAGAATTCCATTGCCCACTTTTAGAACTCCATTACGCAGTCATTGAACTCAATTCTCGATAATCCCATTATAGGACTCTATTGTCCAGTTTTAGAACTCCATTACCCAGTGTTAGAACTCCATTTTCCAGTTATAGAACTGCATAACCCAGTACTAGAACTCCATTAACCACTTTTACAGCTCCATTACTCAGTTTTAGAACTCCATTTTTCCAGTTTTAGAACTCCATTTTTCCAGTTTTAGAACTCCATTACCCAGGTATAGAACTCCATTACCCACTTTTAGAAATTCATTACCCACTCTCTGAACTTCATTACCCAGTTACAGAACACCACTACCCTGCTTAATAACTGACGTCACCGTTCATGCTTTCACACGAGATCTCGTTTAAACGAGGTTCGAACGACCTCACAGTGCTGTTTGCGAAGGCGTTCAATAAAACTGTTTACATAACCGCAATCAACCACCTCTTAAAAGTACATGCGCAAAATGTACCCTATGCATAATAATCACTTCGAATGACATCAATAAAATAAATTCATTTCCCCTCTGTTTCTATCATCATTTCATTACTGTTTCATCGATGTTTTCCGCATTTTGGGCGATATTGCATCTCACGTCACAGAAGCTTTTTGCACCATTGTTTTGACCGTTCGTTTGTTTGCATGCCTGACTTGGTGCAATTAGTCGGAGACACAGACCATTACATAGAACCCTAATGACCGGGAAAACTGCAGTTCATTGGGGTAAGATTCTTTGACAATTTGATAATTTGATAACTGCCCATATATACACAAACGCGCGCACCAAACGTACACAAAACACACACACAAAACACACACACCACACACAAAACACACACACACACAAAACACACACACAAAACACACACACCACACACACACACAAAACACACACACAAAACACACACACCACACACAAAACACACACACACACACCACACACAAAACACACACACAAAACACACACACAAAACACACACACCACACACAAAACACACACACAAAACACACACACAAAACACACACACCACACACAAAACACACACACAAAACACACACACAAAACACACACACCACACACAAAACACACACACAAAACACACACACAAAACACAAAACACACACACAAAACACAAAACACCACACACAAAACACACACACAAAACACACACACACCACACACAAAACACACACACAAAACACACACACAAAACACACACACACCACACCACACACACACCACACACACACCACACACACACCACACACACACCACACACACACCACACACACACCACACACACACCACACACACACCACACACACACCACACCACACACACACCACACACACACCACACCACACACACACCACACCACACACACACCACACCACACACACACCACACCACACACACACCACACCACACACACACCACACCACACACACACCACACCACACACACACCACACCACACACACACACCACACACACACACACCACACACACACACCACACACACCACACACACACACCACACACACACCACACACACACACCACACACACACCACACACACACCACACACACACCACACACACACCACACACACACCACACACACACCACACACACACCACACACACACCACACACACACCACACACACACCACACACACACCACACACACACCACACACACACCACACACACACCACACACACACCACACACACACCACACACACACACACACACACACACACACACACACACACACACACACACACACACACACACAGACGAACACAAGCACACAAATAACACACACACACAAACAAACACACATGCAAATACATGGAAACAAACATTCTGCTCTGCATATCAGACAAGTACTAACACAAATTCCCAGACAAAGAAGCGGACGGAATTCCCTCAACAGACGTCCGTCCATTAACTTACTGACTAACAAGCAAAACAAATCTGTGTCCATCAAGGAACTGTCACAGCTCATTTAGTCAAAATTCATAAAGCAAATCATTAAGACTGGGATTAGAGAAAGAAAGGAGTCACGACTGACATCCAAATGAAATTCGATACAAAGGAAATTAGTAGGTGGGTCTACTAATTTCCTCTTTGAGGCCATTAGGACAGAAAGGTGTGGAGGCCAGTGCATCTGGCACAAGGCACGCCTTGCAGCATTGACTCTCACAGCCAAATGCCAATCAGTGCAAAATCTCCTCCTTGGTAACATACACAATAATTACTGTGCAACAACTTGTCCACGGTTGCTACATGCACCAGTTGCAGGCAGGCAGGCAGGCAAACATACACACATGCAGATAGGCAGGCAGGAAGGCAAACAGACAGACAGAAAGACAGACAGGCAAAAAGACAGATAGACACACTAACGGCAGGCAGATGAACAAACACAGGACAATACGAACACAGATAGATACGCATACATACAGAGAGGCAGAAACATATAGATATAAACAGAGACACAAAGAGACACTTTGACTCACATATTCGGATGAGTCGTAATTGGTGGAAGAAGCGATGATTCCCTCGCTCTTGACGGCGCTGCCATAGACGGCTGATGGGAGACTGGCCGAGACCTTCGTCTGCCTCGTCGGTCTAATCGGTCTCTCATCACCTAAGGCGAAATTGTTGGTCTGCGATGGACCACCGTCAACTGGACAACACAGAAGCCAGATTAACTCATCACAACACGTCTAGTACCATAGGGCACAAAATTGTATGCAGTAAGTAGGTAGGGAAGTAAGTAGTATTCATTGGCATGAAACAAACACGGATAGGCATATATATATAATATATATATATATAAAATATGTATACAATATATATATATATATATATATATGCACATCAGACAACTGATTGATTGAGAGATCGATCAAATAATCTCGCAACTTCAGTTTAAACAAACAGAGGCTATATATAGGTAGAGAACACAATTCATCCGTAATGACGTGCCATACTGTCGGGCTAGCATATATTTGATCGAGAACATTCAAGTTTTAGTCAAAAAAAACAGGCTCATATATATTACATATATATATATATGTATATATATATGTGTATATATATATACTGCTACATATGTTATATATTATACATAGCATACATATATATGTAACTATATAAATAAAAAATTGGGTAATAAAATGCCTTAATTCACAAGCACTCATGAGGAACGAGTAAGAGGAGAGCTTTCAGTCTGCAGCAGAGACCAGTTAAAAGAGATTCAGTAAGCAAGGTTTGAAGGTATTGATAGGTCAGATTCCGAATCAGAACAAGGGTTTCTTTCTTCCTTAGAGATAAAAAGACAGAAGGGGGAATCCCACTGAGTCCTGCAAAATTCTCTATGGTCTCGAAAAATGTAGATGAAAAAACTTTCTTCAAAAAGACAACAATTGAGAGGACACAATATGAAACTGAAACTGCACCATAAGCATGTGCGACTAGACATAAGTGAATTCCTAGTTATCAAAACAATTGTGGATTTGACAACCAGAAGAAACAGTTTCGTGCACCAAGCTTGAGCACTTTAAAAAAGAAACTGGACAGTTGAATCGGAAGCTGCAGGCAACATTTGCCTATCAACTGCGATTGTACCTGTGGTTATTCTGGCTACTCTACCTGTCAACACTCGGGCATTCCACTCCCAACTAAAATTCCACCTCTTGCTGTAGTCATATCCATCATCTTCTCTGCCTAACTATTTCATTCCAAGCACAGATTCCGCCTCAGGAGTTCCACTGCCTCCTCTCCATCTGATCTCTGTCAATCGCACTTAATTTAGTTCTTCACTTGGTGTCTCTTCTTGATGAGCCCTCACTCACGATGCAACGCCCGTGAATAAGCTGGACCTTCGATTGGCAAAACTTTCAAGTAGCGCATCAGAAATTCTGGAGCATACAATTACAATTACAAAGGCAAACAGGCCAACCAAAGTACGGCACTATGCTCAGTACTGACTGCGCTGAATCATCAGCTATTCACTTGTACAAAGAGCAAATCTATTGTTAGAGACATGTAAGCTATTAACGACCATACCTAATCTATTGATAGAGACTAGTCAGTAATCAATGTGTACATGTTTCAAGACTGTCTTGCTCTTCAGCTTGTTATAAATGTGAAGGTGCTGTGACTTGACGGCAAAAGCCGTCGTAATTATTCGTTGTCCTAACACAAGCCCCACGATAGGTTTCGCAGACTACTTGTTGAGAAGACGCAAGAGCAAGACACAGAAAGTAACAGGAACAGACAGGCAGACAGACACAGGGGAGGAGAGGAAGGAGGCAGGTCAGAGTCGGGCAAATTGACACAATATTTTTTATTCTCGATAGTACTTTTTCACTCCTTCGCCGTTCGCTTGTTCAACTCCTTACTCATCTTCCGTCATTTGTCACAGTCATTAACTGAAGGACATACGTGACATGAGCGATTAATTCAAACAGTTTCTACACCTACCGACTGATACCAGTAAAAACTATCAAGGGTAGACATGAGTAAACAGTCTCTAGGAATTCTGTTTGATAATAATGTATATTTGACATCAGAAAAGTATTTCAGAACTGAATTGAAGGCACGATAATAATATATTTTGCACCCTTGCAGCAGTATGGCCCAGTTACGGAACCAGAAAAAGTGTCATGACTATTATTATTATTTCCAGGGTGTGTTAGCAACTTCATTTTTCTTAGTTTCGGCAAATAAGGGTGGGTGGCGAGCTTTTCAATCATATCTTCATACTACTAGTGTACGGTCAATGTACTCATTGTGGGCGAGTTGACCAGGGATTGCAAATGCACCAGTAACCTTGCAACAAATTTACTTTCCAGGTTTAACTCTCCCCATCTTATTTAACAGTCTAGTATACAGAGGGTTTGACACCATAACTGTCAACCTCTTGGTTGTTGGACCATTGACAAACAACCTGATATAAATTTATTTGATGATGCATTCATAACAAGGATGATATGCGTCTCGACTGCACTCTTATATATCGACTGGCTAACCATCTAATGACATCATGTGGCAGAACAACCTTAGCTAAATGCCAGAGATAAGAAATCCCTGAGGGCTACAGAGCACTAGGTGCAAATGCGAAGAATCCAAAGGGAGGAATTAATTACATAGGAGAAGCTCCTGGACAAAGCGCTCTGTAGTAAATGCCTAATTGGGAACCAGACCAACACCTGGACAACTGCATTGGCTGAGGATGCAACATTAACCACATCACCTGCTTCATCCCAACATCATCGTCATCATCATCATCACCATCATTATCATCATCAGCATCGCATCACCATAACCATCATTATCATCATCATCACCATAACCATCATCATCATCATCATCATCATCATAACCATCATCGTCAACGTCATCATCACCACCCCCATCACCACTACCACCAATACCAGCACCATCACTGTAGCATGATCGTGATCGTCATTATCATCACCACCACCACGGCCACCGTAACCACAACAATAATCATATTAATCATCATCATAATCATCGTCATCAGCATGATCAACCCCACCATCATCATCATCAGCAGCAGTAGCAGCAGTATTATCCTCATCATCATCATCAACATCATCATCATCATCAGCTGCGGAGTACATAAACATCTCGTGGTCTATGTCATTAGGAGGTAAATATGACAGGGCAAACTGCACAACATCCGATGAGTCGCCTCACGCAAACACGCCACACATGCGGTTCATTCACCCGAAAGACGACCAAGAAGAAAACACGATTCATTGATCTAAGACGCTTAGCAAAACACACGTTAGCAATTGATTGGCCTTGCTTAGGATCACAAGCAATGGGAAGAGGGACAGGGCTGGAACAGGTAGAACAGACACGGGAGAGTATACGTGCACGGGAGAGTACGTGGGAGAAGAAAGGCATGGAGGAGACGTTTTCAGGTGGAATGGAAATTAAACAGGTATGAAGAATACAATTGTAATCAAATCGTGCAGCAGGCAGGGAAGAAAATGGAGAAATGGGTAGATTAAAAAATGGGTAGACATGAAAAATGGGTAGACGTATAAAAACAGGTAGAGAAGGAAACGAGAAGGGATGAATTAAAGGTAGAAAAATAGCAGGTACAGATGAGAAATACACAGATAAGAAAATGTGGAAGAGATTGAGTAGGTATCTTGAAGGGGTGCTATATAAATGTTTTATCACAATACTTTACATTTGATTACACTAAAAGGTAGACATTGATGTGTGGTAGACATAATTGGGAAAGAAAAGAGAGACAGGAATGAATATTATATATTGGCAGAGAGGACAGAAGTACTAGAATGGATGAATATAGAGAAGGGAATAAAGAAATTGAGTCTCTCTGAATGAGAAAGCTTTCACAGATAGTAACTGAAGATTTACCTGGATAAGATGGATAATGGGTCATAATATCTGTGGCCACAGACGGTGGCAGGCCTAAAAACAAACAAACAGCACATCTCGATAATGTTAAACCATTGCACTGCATGTGAGACATTTTAAAGAATTCATACACGTAATTCATCCAATCAATTCCTACCCCAAATCCATCAAATCAATTCCTACCCCAAATCATTCCAAACAATTCCTACACTAATCATTTCAAGCAATTCCTACCATTTTTTTAATCCATCCAATCGATTCCTACCCTAATCATTCCAATCAATTCCTAATATAATCCACCCTCAGAGGAGGTGATCTCGCTTGACAGGTGGGGGCAGCCAATAAGAAGAGACCGAAATGTGGGAGGGGGACACATGTGTAAATTGTTCCCTCTCTGTAAAAGGTGGGGGATTTGTCCCCTCAACCCCGGGGTCGCTGCCTCTGACCACCCTACAAGCTTTCTCATATTGATTTACTAATTAGGATAATCAATGGGAATAACCAATTAGGACAGTAAATTTAATTAATCATAGCCAATCTCACCAACATAGACAGAATGAATTGCAATGACAAACCTTTGCCTACGATGCCGACTGGACCCGAGAGTCCATCGTAGTTGGACCCCGATGACCCAAAGACAGGCAGCCCAGCGGAATCGAGAGGAGACAGAGGAACTGCTAAAGATTCACAGAACAATAGACTCATTATTAAACTACTAAAAACACTAAAAATAACTATAAATCTTATCAAAGTCAGAAATGCATTTCAATTCAATTCAATCAAATATAATACATACATACATACATACATACATACATACATACATACATACATACATACATACATACATACATACATACATAGAGAGCAACATACGCAGAGAGACCCAATTGTACATTTACCTGGATAGATTGGACAAAGGGTCCTACTACTATCTGTGGCTGTATACGGTGGCAGACCTACAATAATACAACCAAAGTACCAGACAGCATGTGACAAACCTCTGGGAAATCTTCTTCTCTCCTTATTCTTCTTCGCCTGCATCATCGCAGGAGACGATCTGTGAATGGGACTGGCGTCTTCATCCGCCGCGTATCCTCTACCAACGACTGCAACATCGGAGTTGGGGTTGTCCCGAAATGTTACTCCGCTCAGCGGATTGAACTCCGAATTGCTCGAGTTGTCTGGGTGATAGTACGACGCGACAGGACCCGTGACACGCTTGCGATGATGGGACTGCTGTATCAGACCCGGAGACTCCGGCACGACGTCTGAAGTTCCACTACAAGTTCAGATCAACAGACGAGTCGAGAAAAGCACCAATAAAATTCTGTTGAATATACAGCGCTGCGTCGGCGTGGCCAGTGTGTCGCCAGAGCTTTGACAAACGTGAAGTGTAGATGTTCAAGCCTCGTCTGAGATCGTTATTATTATTTTGCGTAGGTGTAAGTTTGCCAAAGTCATTGAAGCTCATACCAAGATGTTGCAACAACGATTAAAATCCCAAATAGCCACGCCCATTGAGCCATGTAGTAGGCCTATAGGCCTACGGTCGCCTATACAATATTTTCAAACGAATTACATCACTTGTGATTCTCCGCTAATTGTTGGCATTTGGAGTTACCTTTCTCCCATTACAACGTCCGGGCTCCAAAGGAAACAGAACAGAACTATATAAACTGGTTTTAATCTTGTTATATTATTTATGTAATTAATTTTTAACAGGCCCTACTGTCCATTGACTATAACTTGTTTAGCTAAGTGATTCTAAACTTCCGAAAAGTTAACAGGTCTACACTGAGATATTGATAACTGCGGTACTTTTGTGCCCTCAAGTAGGCCTACACACTATACGAAGATCAAACTTCGATTAGAGATTCCGTAAATTAGAGCCTTTATCCCCAATTAGATTCGAGATTCTATTGAATATGTGACTCGCAAGCCATAATGATAAATAGTCTATAGCAGTTCAGACTAGCAAATACATACCTCGCCAATATAATTATTTCCATAAAGTTATTACAAGTCCAACCTATTTCATACCCAGCGTCCAAGCTTATTGGCCACTAGCAGTCTTAGTTGCCTAGCGTCCAAGTCTCCCTTATGATGTAAATAATAAGAGTGCAAACAACATAACGTCAACAGGTCAACAGTCAACCTATAGGGTCTACAGGTCAACAGTTAGGCCTACTTGGCGGTGCCAGTAATCCAAATTCTTCACTCTTAAGAATCAACAGAAGCACACATACAAATCATTCTCAAACATATAATATGCTTCTTCACCAACACTCGAAAACTGTTATCTGTCGCCAGGCCTGGGCTGGGGAGGGGCCTTGGAGTAGATGCATTGGTGTGGTACTGTATAAATAATAACAATAACTATTGTTATAATTATTAAAGCATTTATTAATTCATGATGCTGAGCAATTGTGAGTGAAGAACCTATTCCTGTTAGGTACATAAACATATTCAATGATCACAGATCACAATGATCATAGATCACAATGATCATAGATCACAATGATCATAGATCACAATGATCATAGATTACAATGATCACAGATCACAATGATCATAGATCGCAATGATCACAGATCGTAATGATCAAAGAGGAGATCATTGGCATGACAACAGATGATAACAAAGGGCCTTCAGATTGATTAATGAATAACCTGCAATAAAGGTCTGATCCTTAGTAGTAATTAATAACGACACACAGGACTCGTCAGATCTTCAAATGGCTCAGCAAATCAATAAGAATCCCATCAATCATTTCAAATATAAAATTTTCAAAAGAAAATTATTGCCTAAATAAACCCATCAGTGGTCACCAATTAAACCCAACTAACAATTATACTCAAACACTAGGAATCCCTAAATGCTCAGGTGAAAGTCGTAAACAACCTATGGACAATTCTTATATAAAACCCTAAGCTCTGAACCTGCAAAGCCTAAAGTTAAACTTTTAAACTCTAGTTCAGAGCTAACAATTTACTCTGGTTTAGAACAACACAAACCCAATTTCTGAACCATAGAAATTATAGAATCCTAACTCAAAACCCTATATTAAACCGTGGTGACAACCTCTGAAGTCATAACCAAAAATGCTAATTAAATGGTTGAGAGTCTCAAACAATAATCTTAAATTCAAAACCCCATGTTAAAACTTCCAAACTCCACTTCAGAACCTTCCTTCAAACGATGGCTTAGCACTAGAGACCCAACGCTCTAGAACCCTACATCCAGAAGTGGAACGTATTAACATCGTTCTCGGCTGTGGGTCCCTCCATTTGGAATTTGCTCTGTGCATGCTCCCTAGGAACAATCTGCCCAGCCTTCTACCATATCCTCAAGTCTTCTGTCTTTGGCCACAGTCTGGCTGAGAGCGCCTCTGAGTAGGGATCTTGAAGGGGCGCTATATAAATTTTTGAAATGAATGAATGAATTAGCTTTCGAGTCCCTTACCCTCTGTCGTTCTTGTCCGTGAACTCCTTATCCTCAGACTGGACTTTTTGTTGACTGGCTCTCCTCAGGGACTCACGACTCTCTTGCTTCTCAAAGAACTTGCTCAGCTGCTTCTTGGAGGCGCTGTGGCGGATCTGCTTCAGAGAATTGTTCATCTGGAACAGATGATAACTCATCTTAAACTCTTATATATCAGCATAAACAGAGGAATATTTATACAGAAACGTAATTATTTATGTACATTATTATTGATTATAATTTATGCATATATGTATTTATTCAAATGGGAGCTATATTAGTTTATATTGATTACTTAGTTACTTACTAATTCATTTCAATCCTTCCTTTCTCTTTTACTTTCTTACTTACTTTCTTTGATCCTTCATTTCTAAGTAGCTTCTTTTCTTACTTATTCATATTCCTTGTTCCTTCCTTGCTTACTTTTGTACTTAATTTCCAACACACATCCTTGTTTCTTCCATTCTTACTTGCATCCATTCCAACTTACTCATTTCCTCTTTTCCTTCCTTTCTTACCTATTTCCTTCATTACTTACTTTCTTTGTTCCATCCTTTCTAACCAGTCCTCTTGCTTAGATACTTTCTTTGTTCCTTCCTAACCTACTTTCTTACTTACCTCCTTTCTAACTCACGTACATCCCTTGTTCCTTCCTTCCTTACTTCCTTTCCTCCATACATACATATATAACTATTTTGTTCCTTTCTTTCTTATATAATCACTATGTTCCTTCCTTTCTTACTCACTCACTTGCCTACTCGATCTATTCTAAAACAACGGCCCTGTCTCACTTCATCGTGGGTTTCGACGACGTCATCGTCTGAGTTCGGCGATGTATCTGGAAAACGGTTGCCATTGGCAATGATCTGGTCCTCTCGGGACGAAGCAGATGATGGCAGACTGAGGGGCAGACCTCCAGCAGCAGCAGCAGCAGCAGCAGCAGCAGCTTTCATAGAGGACGACTGAGTCCGAACTGGCATTGGCTTCGTATGGAATGGATGGAAATCATCCTCCAAATGACCTGTGACAATCAATCGACAGCCAATCAAGGGTCGACAGTCAATCGACAGGCAATTGAAAGCGAATCAGAGATCGATAATCGACAGTCAATTGGAACACAAGAGCACAGTTCATATAACGAAACAAATGGGTAACGGTAATAGGATGATAAAGTAAAATAATGTATATCAGTATAATAGACAAGGACAAATATGGTAAGTTAAGACAAGATACAATTAAGACAAAACAAAATGGAAAATAAGATAAATAAAGATAAGATATAATGGAAAATAAGGTAGGTTAAGATAAGCTACAATGGAAAGTAAGGCAAATTAAGGTAAAACATTAAGGAAAACAAGGTAAATTGAGATAAGATACAAGGAAAAATCAAGCCAGATAAAAAATCATAAAGCAAATAAAGGCAAAAGCTAAGCAGATAACAAAACAATATCAGGTCAACTCATTATCATTAATTGATACAAAATGAAGAATCTTAGGGTCTACATAACACATATCAGGATACAAAAGGTATTCCCAACAGGTTATCCACCAATAACCTCTAAGAAATTAAATGGCAAATTGAGTTAAATTGACATGGCTATGCAAGAAACAACCCTTAAGATTAATAAAAACAAGATAGAAAAACCAGAGCTATAAACATATATTAAGCAAGGGTCACCTGGGTCAGGGTTAGAATAAAACAATGTCTTTTCAGGAACGTTATTAAGTCTTTTAGGTAAATTACTAAAATTAGGTTTATTAGATAATTTAATGTATGCACAGTACCCAAAAATTGCAATGGACAGTAGGACTACATGAAGAACTTCCCTAACACTGCATCTTAATAATGACAAATTTAGTTAGCAAAGAATGCCATGCGAAAGTCACAAATGACAATTCCAATAAATTTAGAATTCTTGTCTTTAAAAAGTAAAAAACCTAAAAAACCTAAAACTTATTATTTTACCTTTGGAATTTAAAAAAAACCTAAAAAAACTATGTTTTTAAATTGAATTGAACAGCCCTGGTAACAATTGAATTAAAAGCCGGATACCATAGATAAAAAAAATGAAAACACTTAACTAACTGTATATATAATATTACATGTACATGAACGCACCTACAGCTATAATTCTGATAAAGCTTTTGCCAAAATAAGAAAGCACCAAAGCAAAGAGCTCAACAAACAGTTAAAATTTGCTTGAATTTCAGCTTTAATCATCATCGCCATCATCATCATCATCATCGTCATCATCATCGTTATCATCGTCGTCGTCATCATGAGTGAGGAAAGTCATACATATATTGAGTATATATATACACACACATATATAACAGGTATATGTATAGACATCATAGTACTAATATGTAGACATATGTAATTATATATATTATGAATATATACTGTATATAATGCTATAATGACCTGCATAAATAATTAAATAGAATACAACATACTATGTAATGTCTTTTAAGCACTTAAAGAACAATAAGATACTTCAAATGGAACATGCCAGGAACATGTATGTATGTATGTATGTATGTATGACATTGTATGTATGTATGTATGTATGTAACTATGTATGTATGTATGACATTGTATGTATGTATGTATGTATGTATGTATTGTTGCGTCCCGTGATGCAACAGTTAATCAAGTAACACTAAATTGATTCGTTTTCCGTCTAGGAGTAGATACGGTTCATTTAATCATTTAGAGAATAGAGTAGGATTATAATACAACACGTGTAGCTCGAAAAGGAACGATACAGGCAACCAACACGCGGCACACTGGCGCCTCACGCGACAGACAACCGACCAGGCAGAACAAAGTTCAACAATAGATGCAATGTCGTCGAAAAACAGACTTCACGTGAGCCCATTTCGCCAATGCAGAATAACACTAACTTATCTATAGAAATACAAACGCGAGACAGAGCCTAGCTTACTACCGAACATCTGCCCGCTGTAAACCCTAACACCCAACTGACTACATACACCGACCACCGCCTACCGCCAATCCCATCGAGAAATGAAGAGATGGTTAGCACCCCGTTGTACATCGAGTTCACACTGCCCATATCCTACGACCTACGACCTTAATAGTACCCCCAGATCGTCACAGTATGTATGTATGTATGTAACTATGTATGTATGTATGACATTGTATGTATGTATGTATGCTTGTACGTACATATGTATGTATTATATTTGATTGAAAATTGGATTGAAATGCATCGTATATATTTTTTACTTTGATGAGATATATAGTTATTTACAGTGTTATGATTATTATGATGATGGTTATGGTGATGAACAACAGATCAAAAAAAGTGAACAGAAACTGTCATTGGTCTTAAACGAATGTTGTGTCCAGCAATGTATTCAAGCAGAGAGAATCTATTTAACTAAAACTGTAAAAGGCAGGCAAGGGACACTTAACTAAAAAGAAAGGAAGTAACGAAGGAAGAATGTATGGAAGGAAGCATGAAAAAAGGGAAGACAGGAAGGAATGAAGAAATGAAGGGGCAAAGAAAACAGTGAATGAATGAAAGTAGGAAAAATGGTGATGTGGAAGGAAAGAAGAACCTAAGAGAGTAAGAAGGCACAAACAAAAAGAATAAACAAGAAGCAAGTAAACAACAAAGCAAGAAAATAAATACGCAAGCATTTAAGCAGACAAGCAAATCAGCGAAGAAAGCAAGGAAGGAAGCAACAAAGGAGGCAGAGAATGGTGGACAGATGGATGGATAGAGGGATGGATAGAGAGATGGAAACAGGGATGGGCAGATGGATGGAAAGAAGAATGGATAGATGGATGGAAACAGGGATGGATAGAAGGAGGGATATAGACAAGCATACAATTCTTGTCTTTTAAATGTCGCTCTAGGAATTCGAAGTTGACGAACGCGAATTCAGACCAAATGTAAATTAACAGCAATCGACAAATCAACTGAAGCATTCAACGATCTTGGCAAACAGAATGCTTACAAATAACATAAGCGGCCAAATGGCAACACAACAGCCCTGTCAGCATGCCCATACGGAGCCCATACGAGACCCATATTGCGACATGGAACGCGTATCTGGGTCCAATAGAGCGCCCTTGGAGATGCTGGCAGGGTGGGAATCGTTCCAAGCGCATCTCTACCTGAGCCAGAGCTGCGAAATGTTGGATCCTTTGTCGGAGGGTCATTGGCAGGGTCCTGGAACGGCTTAGGCGAGGAGGGCCAAATCAAGGACAGGGTCAAGAGAGAGTCAGCCGAGTCATGGTGAGGGGGTGGATGATGAGAGGCAGGGCCAGGTGGAGGAGATAACGGCCGAGGTAGTGGAGGAGGAGGAAGCCGCCTGGAGGGATCAAGCTCCCAGAAGTCTAGCGCCGAACCACGTCCCGCAAGACCTGCTCCAGAAACAGATCAACGGTTAAGCAAACTAACACAAATACGACAGACACACAGACAGACACAGAGACACACAAACACGCTCATCGATACAAGCACCATGGTCGTCCTGAAGTGGGGGCAACGGAGCATCTGATCCCAGGATTTTGCGCTTATTTCACAAAATGTACTCATTATCTCAGCTTTCAACAATTAATGGCTATTATTTTGTCAACATTTTTATTTGGATCCAAACTAGTCACGACAGAAGAATAATTTCAAACATATAAGCAAATTAAAACATTTAGTAATTTTTTCTTTGACTAAACGGTCATATAGAGCAGAAAAAAATTATCCCAGAACGCAAACAACATGCCCCATAATTTTTTATCATGTCAAGTCCTTGCAAAGGACTGGCGGCTGTTCAGATCCGCTCCAGACCGCCTTTCTTATCTAGAGGGTGACGAGATCGGTTGCTTTCGGCACCCCCGTTAGTCCCTGTGCCAACAATTTGAAACTTTACCCCCTTAGAAATGCCTATGATAACAAGGGCTTGTAATCGACAATTGACAAAGGTAAGGAGTGTTAAGTTAGTCATTGTTGAGAGCTTGTAAGTAAAGATATCCGTCTGTTGTCTCAATTACACACATTTTAGTCCGAACTGTACCTATATCATAGGCCCTATTTATCATAAACAATTTCTGTTTAGATTTCAGGTGGTAATTGTTCATTCATTGGCCTTCCAGTAAAAGGGTCAGTCAACATTGTGCTGTTGTTATTTTGACACTTCAGCCTAACGGTCTAATCACACAGACAAGCACGCACATAGAAACATACATAGACACACTGACAGACACACACAAACAGACACAGACAAACACACAGACAAACACACACACAAGCACACACACAGATACTGACAAATATGCTCAGAAGCATGCATGCTCTTGTATACATAACTCAATGACTTAGTCGACCTGGGTATGGGGGGACCAGTCTAAAAAAAATGGTGTTTTGAGGGACAGTTCGCACAAAAATTTGAATTCCTAAACACGGATGCAGCAAAAATGAATGAACAGAGAAAACATCGTAAAAATGTTCAATATTTGTGAAATATTTACGAAACAGTGGGAGATAGGTGATATAAGCAGCTCCATCCCCTACTACACCGTCCTCTTCTGTCCCCCTAAGTCTCCGCCAGTGCCTAACCTGCTCAAGGACCAAAGAGCGAGAAATTATAGAATTATGGGAGCTTTACTTATAGTGGTAGTCAGTGGTAGACTACAATATGTTAAACACTCTTCAGTCTTCACATTAACACATTACAAATCATAAAACATTAATTACTTCATCCATGTATGACCAAATCATTCGAAAAATAGGATGATAGATAAATGAGTAAGTAGATCAAAATAGAAAATTTCACAAACGAAAATACAAAAGAATAGAGAAAATTAACAGTGTTTTAAGAAACAATGCTGTTAGTACAGTGTGCTCATGAAAAATAAAGTTTCCAGGTATGAAATCTAGGTAGAATAGTTGGGAAACGTTAAAATTTATTTCTAGAACACTCAGTGTTAAAAGTAATTAAGCATAAATTATTTATGAAATAGTAGATAAGTAATGACGACATAATATGAAGTAAAGTATAGCAAGTTAGTGTGAAATAAACCTGGTGTATAGAGTTTGTTAAGTCACCTCTGTGTTTTTAAATCAATAGATTTTTCAACACCATGAATACAGACATTTATCAACCACAGAACATAGTACACATACACAGCAGACAGACTCCTCAGCAACTGAACTCCGCCACTGTTTGTACTCTGACAGTGCCAGTCCCAAGCCTGGATAAAGGAGGAGGGTGACGCTAATGGTCATTGTTACCACACAGTGTCGTTAAGCTGCAACTACATGTACCACCATCCTCAGGAATTAGAAATAATAACCAGAGACTGGAAACGATCATTTTGGGACCAGATCAAGCGGAGTAAAGTATCCAAGGAAGACAAGGGGGGGGGAAGTATAGGAAGACGATGGATTTAAGGTGCTGGAACTTGATAGTGTAACTTTCAAGCCAAATCACTAGCATTAAGTATGAATTAATTAACAAACACATGTATTTAGTAATAATCAAGAAAGATAGCTCTTCTTGGCTCCTGTTACACAGTACATGTTTATAGACTACCGCAGCTGTAATACTCGCCTATGTTCAATAAACAATTTCCAAATTCTAACACATAGTGGTTAATTTCTTATTTACTTACGTACCCACAACTTAAACCCAAAGACAATCGGACGAGGTACAAAACACGATCAAATACCTCCTCTGTCGGGAGAACGTTCGCTACCCCGTAGTGGAAACTGGGCTGAATTGTGATGACGAATTGGTTTTCCACTTCCCGATACTTTACTCGTGGTTCCAGACTTCAACGCTCGCTGAAAGATCACAAGACACAACATAAATGCAAACGTTTTCTGCATATACCACATGTCATTGACCCTGTGAATTCTTAAGTGAATTGAAGGGCAAGATCCTTTACCACTGCTGCCCGTTGTTTTAATGGGCAATAGCAAACTCCAAACTTGCACACAAACCACAAAAATTAAGTCGCGGAAAACAGCTTATTCACAGGTGCTAAATCATACAAAATCGATAGGCAGAGGTCAAGATCCAGACAGTGCTATGACATTTACGATCCGCTCTGCACTCATTCATCCATCCATCCATCCATTCATTCATTCATTCATTACAGACATTTATAAATCCCACCTCATTAGTTCTCCAGACCCAACCAAGCACGGCTAAGATGGACAATTTTCCAGTTACAATAGGTTGCCTGAGAAGCAAGAAATAACGCCCTTTCCAGACCCAGAGGCCAACGACTGAAAAGGCAAGGTTTTGCCTAATAGGGATAGTCAAAAGGGACACGCCCCCCCTCCCTATTGAGCCGAGGAAGTAACGACCTGGGTCACCGATAGCTGTATACCTAGCTGCAGCATGTTCTCAAGAAACTCATTGTTCAATGCATTTAACCAGTTATATCCCTGACCGTATGAATGGATGCCAGTCCATTATGTAAGTTTGTGTGTGCGTGTATATGGAAATTTATATAGCGCCTCTACACCTCCCATAGGTGCAACGTCCATTCTCAAAGAGAAAACACTATATACAGACTGCACTTCGGCATTTAGATTTTTAACTCACGGAGTCCGCACCAAGTGAACCTTTGCAGCAGCTGTGATTATAGGCATAACAATGATAGAAAACACCCTGATATAAATTAAGGCAGATGGACGATAATAGGCCTACCCCATGGGGTTGTCATGGTTACAGGCTCTGATAGTTTCCTAAAAGGGCTTTTGAAACAAGAAGATGCATACATAAATACATACATATGCATACCTCAGAACAGATATACATTCACACATACATACATATGTACAAAGATATATATATATATATATATAAATATATATATATATATATAAATATATATATATATATATATAGGCATACACACAGAAATATAACTTATATAGCCTACCTACCTACCAGCATAACTATCTCGTATATCTACATGCATGCACACATACATACATACATATATACATACATACACACATACATACATATATACCTATATACATACAAACATGCATACATCCACACACAGAAATACCTACCTACCCAAATACAATGCATAAATACATACATGCATGTCTACATACTTATCTACATACATAAATAGATACACACATACATATATACATACATACATACAAACATGCATATAACCTCACACAGATAATAACATGTGTATAAATTATGTATATATAACATGCATATATATATACATACATGTGTTTATATAAACATATACGATCATAATCTTTATAGTAATAGCTATTCGGATAAGAATCATTGCATGTGGCATTATAGTCTCTGACTCCCTGTACTGGCGATACCAGACAATAGATTAAGTCAAATGCCGCAGACATGTAATTCAGATGTAAAGAAATGCAGATTAATCAATAAAACCGTCTGGAGAGGCAATTGATGACCACAACGCAATCCTATATGCATTCTAATCAGCAGAGACAAGGCATAAGCAGAGCAGTTGCAGCAGGCACTGACTGGCTGACTGACTTACTGACTGACTGACTGACTGACAGACTTACTGACTTACTTACTGATTGACTGACTGACTGCAGTGACTGGCATTGTGTCCGCATGTCATAGCACAATGGCCCGTCTTGTTTCATAGGGACAGAAAAGAATTAGTAATGCGTCAATGCATAAACGTTCCAAAAACGTCAAAACAATCATTAAACTTCCACTGACACCCAGTATTGTCGGTGAGGGAAGGGGTTCGGGTCGACGCCGCAAAGGAGCATTTATGACGTCACCACAATCGATCCGTTAGCCCCTCCCCCCTCCACGGTGGCTCTTCTATCCACCGACCGACACACGACGAATGCCCTTTCTGCGTAATCCTTGTGCGTCATCTTCCACCAGTCATGGACTGTTCGTCGGCAGCGTTATATTGTTCGCAAACGCTGTCACCTGTCGTCGCTCTACCCTATCGACACAACTTGGTCCAGAGACACTGAACAAATTACACTATTCAGTATATTTATTGGATTCTCTATAAACACAAATTATACTCTTCTATAGTTAGCATGATCACACAACACACAAGCTCAACAAACGATTGCAATTTTGTAAGCTTCTTAGCTTTATTCAATTTAATCAATTTAATTATATTGTTATTATCATTTATATTATTCTTTTATTACTTTATTATGTGCAGAATAGTAATAAAAATAAATTAATTCGTCTGAAGCTGCATTTCATGAGCCACGCAGGGTCGGCATACAAAATGGTGGAATATTATTCTCAACTGGTGTAAGAATCAAAATAAATCAGAATCTGATTGGATTGCGTGTCGGAATAAATGAGTGCACTAAACAGGTGATAAAAATCTCAGCATAGGATGCAGACCCCTTAGCAGCAGCAGCAACAACAACAGCACCAGCCCAGACAAAGACTTTCTCTGAATGACTGACTGCATGTGTAGACTGGCTGCAGGTTGCTTATTATCAATTTCATTTGCACAACAACAGATGTCTACAACATGCTCTGTAATTTATTTGAAGGATTTTTATAGCGCCCCTTCAAAGACATCTACTCAGAAGCTACATGCAACACATACACACATCACCAATAATCGCCAGTAATCTACGTGTGTATATATATATTATATAATTATATATAATATATATATATATAATATATATAATGTATTTATACAAGTATTATATTAGCCTTCGTCACCAGTCGGCTTGTCTACTGCTCAACCTTACATGCTGGCGTTGGACGTGGTAGGATTGGGCAGCTCGAGAGAGTTCATCGTGATAGTGCTTGCCTGATAGGGGGCATCTCACTTTAAGCTTGTGCCTTTTAAACCAGTACTCAGCTGGTCACACTGTCTCCCACAAAACATGAATAGAACGGAATATATATATATATAACATATCATATATTTATATTAAGGCAGGCTTACACTCGAACACCCACCCACCTACACCCACGGACACACACACCTACACAATACATACAGGTCTCCCACACATAATGTCTATAATAATGAATAATTATCAAGAGTAGGCCCTGATTACCCCCAATACCCAGCTGACAAAGGGGCTCTGTCAGCAGCATCAAAGAGGCCTTTGATCGGATGGTGCCTACAATGTTCAATCCCTCTAGGCCTACATTCGACATAAATATCATACAGGAATTCCGGATTCAATCTCTTGCAATTAATAACAATTACAGCTATGGACATTTTGTAATCAATCACACACATGCACGCAAAATGTAATGGCTTGATTTCTATAGCCAAACTATGAAGGCCTAGAAACCTAATAGATGTGACATTGGGAATCTGAGTGTCACGTGGACCAATGTAGAGGAGGTCTATTGCCATGGGAACCAAAGAGAACATAGTTAGTTTCAGTAGCATTGATGTAGAGCTTATTTGGTTTGCCATTAACCAATTACTAACGTAAAAAGTTGGAAAAGTTCTAGATTCAGTATCAAAAGCAAAATAGTGTATGAGAAATGGGAGGCAAGAATACTTGTCACCAGCAAAGAGTGGGGACAGCGGGAGTGACAAAGCATTTGTCACTCCCGCTGTCCCCACTCTTTGCTGGTGACAAGTATTCTTGCCTCCCATTCAGTGACAATGCATTTGTCACTGATAAAGGGCAAAAAAGCAAGGGGCCTATGTTGGAACCTTGAGGAATTCTGTAAGCTTGTACAAAGAGAACCATTACAAGATTCATATTGTAGTCAGTCAGCCGTACACACATCCATAAACATCCATCCATAAACATCCATCCATAAACATTCATCCATAAACATCCATTCATAAACATCCATCCATAAACATTCATCCATAAACATCCATCCATAAACATCCATCCATAAACATTCATCCATAAACATCCATCCATCCATCCATCCATCCATCCATCCATACATACATACATACATACATACATACATACATACATACATACTGTACATATATACCTATACACAATAATACATACATGTATACATCCATCTATATTTATATATACACAGTTACACACATGTATTCAATCAAACATACGTACATACATGTATATACACCCAAAGAAACCGTATTATAACGTGTCCCGTTCAAATGCAAATTCTTACAAAATATGACATTGTTTCCTTCCGATTATTAATATTCGCAATTCCGAGACATAAATCCCAAGTAGATCCGGATTTGATGTCTCTTTTATATCATGGCCTCAGTGGATCGTCTACAAAGGATGTCTGTAGACAATGGCCTGCTGTGGATCCATCCCCCCACTGTCCCCATGTGAAGGCATTCAGACTTACCCTTACCCAATGCCATTGTGGAGATACCAATGAAAAAAAAAATTACAATTTTAAGAATAGTGTCAGTAATAAACCACTATCAGCATAAATTCCAATATGCTATCCATAAGGCAGTATAAGTGATCTGGTTAGCAGGATGCAATGCAAAGTACTGTAATGGAACATTTATATAGCGCCTCTTCAAGATATCTACTCAGATTCGCTCTCTGCACTAGCCTAAATGATGCAAAATACCATTAGAAACGAATATTTTACATAAGTTAGCAAAACAGCGCACAGAAGGCAGAAAGAGTCAAAAGTGGTAGGCCCACGCACAAGCGTGGAACCAACCAACAGATTCCCGTCGACAACCGACAGATGTCATGGATGTTCAGAGTCTCTGGGTCAAGTTGCGTGGTCGGACGTATTTTCCCCACCCCTTGTCGTCTGCATTTGAATGACTCCTCCCTCACCGCCGCTGGGGACGTTCTCTATGGATGCTCCCTTAATTGTCACAACACGGCCACAAAAATTAATTGTTTCCAAAAATAAGTGTATTAAGACTAAGCACATGTGTGACCATAACTGCATGCATTATTATCATCATTAATATGCAAATAATAAGCGCCGCAGTATATTCACTGAGCATCATTTGAAGGCGCTGAGCAATTTTGAGTGAAAGGCTTGCTCAACATTCCTAAACAGTTATCATCTCAGAGACGGCTTGAACTCCCCCACATTATAAGGTGCTCCCAACATTATAAGGTGTTCCCCACATTATAAGGTACGCCCAACATTATAAGGTGCTCCTAACGTTATAAGGTGCTCCCCACATTATAAGAAACTCCCCACATTATAAGGCACTCCACACATTGTAAGGTACTCCCCAGTCCCCACACTATACGGTACTTCCCACACTATAGGACAAGCGCTGGCCAACATGGCAGCTGATTAAATACGCCTGTGAATAAGCTGGTTCTCGCGACTTCGCTCTTGTGGGAGCTGTAAAAATGTTGAGATTACCATTAATTGGATATGTTGGCTATTTGCAGAAGTTATTACTAATAGACCGTGACCTTTCAAGTGACCTTTCAAGCGACCTTTCAAGTGAACCATGGCTATAATTGAATTTTTAAAATAAGTATCATTCACGGATATGTTTAAGCAAAAATTACAACGCTAGATTAAAAATGGGTAAACCGCAATAAAAATAATCTCTATCTTACTATATATATCTCATTCCGGTTTTGAATTAATCCCTCCCATGGGGGTTGGGGTCAGCCATACGAAACCTTCTCCTCTTGGCCCGGTCACCAGTGAATTATTCCTTCAATTTTAGAACTGACAAATCCTCTTGCATCATAATATCTCTCCATCTTTATTTTACAATGCTTGTCAATATCAACCAACACCGTCATTCATTCATTCATTCATTCATTCATTCATTCATTCATTCATTCATTCATTCATTCATTCATTCATTCATTCATTCATTCATTCATTCATTCAGTCAGTCAGTCAGTCAGTCAGTCAGTCAGTCAGTCAGTCATTCATTCATTCATTCATTCATTCATCAATTTACCTAATCTCTCTACAGCATGAGCACAAGTCAAATACTTAAAGGGTGTGGAATCTGTACTCCCCACTCTGTGCGTCAGGATGTCAGTTGAATCTTGGACCTCAAATGTGGATAGCAACCATTCAAACTGGCAACGATGGACGAGTCATTGAAACTAGAGCAATGTCGAGACTATGTATAAACTTCATAGAAAACACAATAAATGAACATTTCTAAGTTACCCCACTGAAATGGCTATTCCAAGTCAGCTGTAGACTGGGTAGGAATGGGGTAAGATCAAGATTACTCCACTAATCTTGTGGCAAGGTAACAAGCAGCGGACATGGATATTGTCCATCCGGGACAACCAAACGCGTTTGACCAGGTAATCATGGGTCATGTCAATAGCACTGGGGTAGAGTGTCATTCCCTGAAAGGCAGAGGAGTGGGACACGATGACTGATGGTGCAAAGGGCCTCTGCTGGAGGCAGTAATTCAGCCGCTTGAGTTATCATTATGGCCAGGTAAATATAGTTGCTAATGGCTCTCACTGATAAACTTTACACCTGCGTTGATAGTTGATACATTCATGTAGGATTTAATAGTATAAGGTTATATGATTTTAAAGAAATTTGCGGTAGACATAATATGCATAGCCACATGAATATACATGGATATATAATTATATGCTCATATATATATATATATATATATATATATGCACATATACTGATATAAATATACATACACATACTGATGTGCATATACTATGCGACGTGCATTATACATATATAAACGCACATAATGTATACACGTACATACATGTCTGCCTATAGATGAGCTTATACATAGCTGATGGGCGTGTGTTTGCCCTGCATAGGTTCGATCCTTGGGAGAGACAAGGCGTGTGGGCAGAGGGAGAAGGCGTCTCTAGCGCAGTCACTTAGTGCATGGATCAATGCTACTCGCTTTCAGATAATGGAGAGAAACTCAAGAGCAACTTGACTCCAGATCTATCTTGGATCGCTACATGCATAGCATTATATATACACACATGTGCACCCAGACAGACAGAGCAATACATATGCATGCACAGATAAGAGCATGCAGACCACAGACACACACACACACGCGCATACACACACACAAACACACACAAACAAGTCAACATGTAACAGAACCTTTGGAGGGTCACCAAAAGGTGCTATATAAAAAGCAGCCACAAGCATACATATGTACACACATACATACATACATACATACATACACACATACATACATACATACATACATACATACATACATACATACATACATACACACATACATACATACATACATACATACACACATACATACATACATACACACATACATACATACATACACACATACATACATACAGCCCACATACATACAAGTATATATACATACACACACATATGTTTAATGCATACAGACACCATACTCTAATGTTATTTGATTCAGCATATGTATCCCAATTAATTCAACAAACAATTCAATCTGTTCCCTCCAAAGTTCCCAGAATTCCTCATCCATCAGGTACCACTTGGACGGTGCTGACACCTACCGGAACATGTGTGTCCTTATCACCACATACAATGCATTCTGTGCTGCATGTATAGTATAATAATGTTGTACTTATGCAAGAAGCCTATGCAACAAATACAGTGTAGATTTACATGTGTGCATGTGATTCCTGGGCATCTTCATTTCTTGGGCAATACCTGGATAATGAAGACATGCGCAGTGACACCACTCTATTCTCATTATCATATTCATATAAAGATCTCTAAAGCACCTCTTCATGGTTACTATTCAGAGCTACATTTTTCGTTGCATGTATCATAAAGTGTGCGTGTGCCCTTATGCCAGTAGCCTAGGTGTGCATCTGTGTGTAGGTGTGTGTTTAGGAAGTGTGAGTGTATGTGTGTGTGTGTGTACGTGTGTGTGCGTGTGTATGTGGGTGTGTGTGTGTTGGTGTGTGTGTGTATGTATGAATGTTTCTTTTTGGACATTAATAAACTAAAGTTCTTAGAAGGCTTGCTAGCTTTACACATAGATATCAGACAAAGCCGATTAATGAGGCGCTGCTAAGAGCTGCTTGAGAATTTAAACATACCAGAGTATTCGACTGTTGAACAGATAAAACACGGTAATAATTCAATAACTAAGTAAAATTAAAAAGAGCAAAACAAGTCACAGAAGAATAATAATAATAATAATAATAATAATAATAATAATAATAATAATAATAATAATAGTAATAGTAATAGTAATAGTAATAGTAATAGTAATAGTAATAGTAATAGTAATAGTAATAGTAATAGTAATAGTAATAGTAATAGTAATAGTAATAGTAATAGTAATAGTAATAGTAATAGTAATAGTAATAGTAATAGTAATAGTAATAGTAATAGTAATAGTAATAGTAATAGTAATAGTAATAGTAATAGTAATAGTAATAGTAATAGTAATAGTAATAGTAATAGTAATAGTAATAGTAATAGTAATAGTAATAGTAATAGTAATAGTAATAGTAATAGTAATAGTAATAGTAATAGTAATAGTAATAGTAATAGTAATAGTAATAGTAATAGTAATAGTAATAGTAATAGTAATAGTAATAGTAATAGTAATAGTAATAGTAATAGTAATAGTAATAGTAATAGTAATAATAATAATAATAATAATAATAATAATAATAATAATAATAATAATAATAATAATAATAATAATAATAATAATAATAATAATAATAATAATAATAATAATAATAATAATAATAATAATAGTAATAATAGTAATAAATATTTAATAATGATGATAATAATATGAACAATGAGAGCAATAACTTGACTGTGTCTTTTCTGTCGTTTCAAAGCAATACTTCACACACTAACAACTGTCAACTCAAGGTAATAATAATAACGATAAAAATAATCACCACACTGTGATCATCTTGAAGGGGCGCCACACAAAAGCTAAATTACATTACATCGAATAGTAAAAGAACATCTATGAGCAGAAAGTTCATGCCACAAAGGGAGGACAAGGATTAGGTTGGTAAGATTTAATCAGGGCCGTACCAAGGGGGCCAGTGGGGCTGTGGTCCAAGGCGCAAATGTGGAAAGGGTGCAAATTTCAGGATGGAATAACTTATTATTCTATAAAATACACTAGTTTCAAAATGTGGGGGTGACAGATTGATGCTAGGCACAGGGCGCAATTATAGCTCGGTAAGGCCCTAGACATAATACAGGAAACGACTATTGAGAATTAATAAGACCTACCTCTGCATATTTACTTTGTGTCATCTGATCCTCAGACGAAACCCTCGTCCATATCCTTCTGGACGAAACGCTGGACACGCTCTGCTTGTCGACGGAATCCCACGGCCTTCCGGAGGTAAAGCAGCTGTTTGACCCAGACAGGATCCAGTCGATATCCACCATATTCTGGGCGCCACTCCCGTCGCGGATTGCGTTCAGCGCGGCCTGGGTGGCATATTCCACGACGTTGTCGGAAAAGGTCGGCAGCTGCCTTCTCGCCAGCCGGGCCTGAACAGCCGCCATGACGCCATCTGCGTCCGACGTCTGCTCGAGAGAGTCGACTGCTGCGATGAGCTGCTGCTGCTTCCCCGTTCCCATCGCCTGAGCGATCACCGCAAAGCACTCCAGGGAAGCCTGCCTCACGGGTTTCTTCGGGTCGATGAGCGTGTGAACGATGGCGTGGCACAGTCTGCCGAGGTCGAAATCGTTGCTCGGGTGCGTCAGGAGTGACGCGATGATGACGTTCAGCGTCACGAGTCGTACGTGAAAGTTCTTGTGGGACAGGTTTTCGAGGAGAACTGTGAGCACGGTCCTCGGGGGGAGCGTCTGCATGAGGTGAAGGGCGATGCGCATGATGAGGGAGCGCACCGAGATGTTCGTCTCTGGCATCTGTCGCGTCACAGCCGAGCACACCTGTCGCAGGTAGTCCTCCACCGACACGCCCAAACGGTCGACCAGGATCTCGACGATCTCCAGCGCCATGATCGTCTTCGTGACAGTCCCCGACTTGTCATCCAGGACCTTTTTCAGAAAATCGAAATACGTGCCCAGATGCGGAAGCAGTGCACCCAGGTTACGAGGGTCCCTGATGACCCTCTTCATCTCTTCAATTGCCTTTATCTGATCTGTCGCGCCATTCTCCTCGTTCAGCCTCGTGACGATATGCTCTGGAATGACGCCATACATCATCGTCGAATCTAAAGACACGTGTCGACCAAGCGAGTTGGCAGAATTCGACACCGAAACCGACGACGGCCTCCAATTCCGGTTCCGACCGCCGAAGACTTCAGAATGAAACCGACCGCCATCTTCATTTCCGTCTTTCCCAAACAGCCGACGATAACGCTCTCGAAGAGAATCGGAGAGACCCTCGAAGTAGGCATCGAATCGATCCTGTCCTACGAGATCGGCGATCTTCTCGAGCGCGAACTGAATCGACTCCTGGACATCGCTGTCGGTAATACTGTTGTCGCAGAGTCGCTCGACGAGCGACTCGACGAGCGCCGCAAGATTGCGGTCCTTGTGATCCTCGGTGAGCAGGAACGAGATGCTATTGATGACGGACTTCTTGATGGTCGTGTCCCTCGCCTCGAGGCCATGCTGTATGATACCGTGCAGGACCAGCTGGAAGTCGTACGTGTAGTTGGCGTACGCGTTGAGCGCCTGGCTCGCCGCGTTGCTGAGCGTGACCTTCGAGTGAGCAAGGAGCGAGACGAGCTGTGGCAGAACCAGCTGCATGCAACGGTCGAGGTCGTCGCCTAGCACCGGAACCAGTTCGCTGATGAGCTTGATGCACTGGTACCTCGTCTCCCAGACGGTGTCGGCCAGCGCCAGAGAAAGGCTCCGGAAGAGGGTCGACGGGTCACTGAACGGCAGCCTGCGGGGCCCACCTCCGCCGGTGCGCACGGCCTTCCGCAGCTGATCGAGTGTCTGTTCTCTCCTATTGTAACTTGGATCGTCCAGGTACATAAGAACCTCTATCTCATCCATCCTAGTTCCCATTCCTCCGCTTTGTTAGATATTAACTAATGCGTTTTCGCAACAGATCTAAAAGTTGAAAAGATACTCAAAGTAAAGATACAAAGTGAAAGTCTCATCATGTCATACACTAAATGACATATCCCTTGAGGATATAAACTGCCGTGCAATAATGCTTTATACCAGACAATCATAAAGTCTTCTGCCTCAGTCCATGCATACCTTGTGCATGCATACAGATTAACACATCTATGTCACAGACAATGTGTTGAAAGATTGTACAAAATGCCTGTTGTTTTAAGCAATTTGTAAAATCACAGATTTATGGTTATGGTTAGGGTTTAGGGTTAGATTAGGGCTAGGGTCAGTGCAGGGTTAGAGATTAACAAGCTACCTAGACATTAATTTATTTACAAAATATCTGGTACCAGACATTACCATGGCTGTTAATATCTCAATAAAGTATCGCGATACTTTAGTATCGGCGATCTTTTTGCAGTATCGCAGCGTGTATCGCGATAGTTTTATTTGGTCGGTATCGCGTGTGTATCACGATACTTTTTTTTAGCCATAATCAATACGCGATACCAATACTTTTTTAACCGTAATAAAATATTATAATATTTCTTTTCCACTTGAAATATTTGCGATTAAGAAATGATGAGCAATAAATCATCACGCTCAGAAAATTGTCTCTTGTTGCAATCTACGATCTATGGTATCAATGGAAGGAATCTAAGAATAGGGAAACGATCTGATATAATTATAGTTTTCTCCTCTACGCACATCCTTGAGTAGTACATTCAGCCTATATTTCATACGGAACGTTGGAGAGGTGCTCATCTCCTAGGCTCTTGAGCTGGCAATGGACGAATCCCAAGGTCCTGGACACGGGGCCAGTGATATCGCAGGACTTGCCGTTTACTCCCAAGCTTAGGCGTACTGCTTGGTGACAGAGGCAGGTGTGCGCAAACAACTTGCCCAGGGTCATTACACGGAGTCAGCCGCATTCTACACGAGCAAGCGCATTACCGATAGGCCATCGTGTAGCACGCTTGAGTAGTACACATTTTGAAAATAATAATTTTGATAATAATTGTAGTTATTCTGATTTTTTATGTAAAAATTATTATTGTAATTATACTGGCCTTTAATATGTGAAAATAATAATTGTAATTATACTGCTTTATTGTGTGTAAAATTAGCACTGCAATTATACTACTTTTTCTTTAGCATATGTTTTGTGTGAATAAACAGGAAGTTTGCTCGTCGAAAAGTATTGGTGAAAGTATTGGTATTGGTATTGCATTTTTAAGAAAAAGTATTGGTATTGGTATTGCAATACTTTTTTTAATGAAGTATTGGTATCGGTATCGCAATACTTTTTTCCAGTATGGTTAACAGCCCTGGACATTACCTGTAACACATATATATGGAGCAGCTATAGCAACCTCACATGTGCCAGTAACAATTAAAGCAATTACCAGATGGCAAACTGATACATTGTCAGTTGATTTGAGACAATCGTCAACTGTTCAACCTCTCACAGGCCTGATGTCAGCACATCTTTCGACCGAATCATGAATTCAACTATTACAATCTATCAGTTACTTTGAATATCTCTCAATACATTGCTTAATTGTTTGACAAAAATAATCCATATGTGCTACCTGAAGTTGAACTCCAGTCACCGAGAGTTGTCGTATCTTCTTTGTAGCCTCAGAAATTAAAGAGAAGTTAAATACATAAAAATCTGAATCTTTAAAGTAATAGCATTACATTATAAGCAATGTAGTACATAATGAACTACTATTACTTTGAAGATGGAATTTTTATTTAATTTAAATATGCATATTAAATAACACTGATGCAAAATGTATATGGTCACGGTACTCACACGCAACATGATGTAACCCGCGTATGTCCTTTCAGGATCAGAATATAAGGTCGTTCGACCGATACTTATGTTACTACCGTACTGCCAGAGATGTATTGTTCGTATAATTATTATTGTCTGCTCGAGTGTCTATATTTTGGGTTGTAAATCCTTCGGGCGCGGTGGCATTATTTCACTTTTCCATTTCGCGAAACTTTAATTTAAATGAATATCTAATCAGTGACCCGCATCTTCATGTTGCCTGATTATACCGCACACTGACACCATAACATTGTTAAACTCAATGGCCAAGATACCCTTACAAGCAGACGAGGCAGGATTAGTTAGCCCAACCCTAAACACAAACAGACAAAAATGGCAGCGTCCTGCGCAACGGCCATTGGCAACAGCCAAGACACTACGGTAGACAGTATGGGACAATGCACCGAGCTCCAAATGCATGCATATATTATTGCAAATTGATTAATTGAAATCCTTCTTGTCCAAGCTGTGCATCAACCATATGAAAACTACTATTATATCTATGCTATGATATATATTGCAAATTATATAAGCATGTATATATATATCCATATATATATGCAGATACTGCCAGATAGCCTATCAATGTAACAGCTATGGTAGCCTAATACACCAAAACCTACACCGCATCGCCGATCTGAATTCTCAGACTGTCATAATACACGACTAAACCTGTACACTGCTAGTGGTTGAACCCATGAGATAGAATAAATTGGCCTACATAGCTGACAATTATTCTTATCTATTGGGCCTACGTTTCGTTTTACATCGACATCCTGTAAGCCTAGTCCATATATATGTATACACACCATAGCTACTCTGCGCGGGCGCACATAAATAGGCCTATAATTAGAATTCCCTTAATCGATGATTGATGTAATTATTGTTAACTAGCTGGGGCACCCGGCATTCGCCCGGGTTGAAACAGGTTTTTGGCACTGCAGAGGAGGAAGACGGCTGCCGCGGGTTCACCAACCCTAGCTATGTGTCCGAAGTGTTCCCCCAGCGAACGGCGGTTCGAAGGTTTCGAGTCAATAGGTCACAAGTTTGCAAATGTGTACAAAGTATATACCGACCTGAGCGACTGTGCGAGCGCAGGCCTATATCTTCCGAACCGCCCATTCGCCCCGAGCGAACGGCGAAGGTTTAGAGCTGTAAAGTTTGCAAATGCATACAAAGTAGGCCTACATGCAAACCCACCTGACCGACTGTGCAAACGTATATCTCCCGAACAAAAAAGGTGTGGCAAACAGATATCACATGCAGGTGTTTCGGCTCCTGGCGACCGAGAAGGAAACTTCCCTGGGGTTGGTTGGTTCTGTTATAGGTTTTTGGCCCTGGAGACCAGGAAGAGGACGGCCGCGGGTTTCACGAACCCCTTGACTGCGTGCCCCAATGTTCTCTGAGCCAACGGTGAAGGTTTAGAATGATTATAGCTCTAAAACTGTGCAAAATTAATGCATCGCCGGAGAGAGACAAACAGACTTCTCTATTTATATAGATTGACGATTCATAATTTATAACTGATAACTCGTACAGGCCCGGATTATATCGTCCTACTCCCAAACCGAGGAATTAAAATTTGGACCAAAATATATGCTTATCAAAATAACCGGCCAATCTTCAATCCGCCCTTCCTCGCGAAAACCCTTGAGAGACTAGTTTTAACTTTCTACTAATCTGGGAATGCTATTGATGAACAAACCCATACCGGGACATTTCCCACGTGCCATTATGATGGATGACAAATGAAACCAGCAAAGTTTTCAGCATTCGCTAGGCTTATGAAGTCTTGAATGATGTTCTACTGCGAGACAATTGAGACTTTCGAGTCCAATTAAGGTGTTGCATTACAGTATTGCTCATGCTACTTTGTTTTGGATACTGTCATTGAATCACATAATATTTTTCAATTAGGCCCTCCTTACATACCTATTCCTGATTTCCGGGACAAAGTAAGCATTGCCCGGTACGGGTCGATTCCGAGACCGTCTCGGAATGTTGGCTACCCGATCCCAAACTCGAGAAACTTTGGGGTTCTGACGGCTTCAGCGATCACCATTCCACGTTGTTGATTTTTTAACGACATCGTTTCATATAGAAGATGATTTTGTGTCGCCCTCCTCCTTTCTCCAGGCTTGGGACTGGCACTGTCAAAGTCCAAACAGTGGCTTACAGAAGTCATCTTAATATAATCTGTCTTTCACGAGTTTATAAATAACTCGTGCACAGACGAATTGCTCCCCTCTTGGCTACTCAAGTAATTTATATATAATTATGTCCTTGAGTTGCCTTTGATTTATATTAACTGCAAGAACATGATGCTGTACTTCCTTTCCAGTGAGAATCTCGTAGGCCTAAGCTTCAATTAGATCTCTTCTGGTCTTCCATTTTTTACAACTGTTATTGCATGGTCCACACCATGCCCTGTTTGAAGTATGGACTCCATAGAACGATACCTGGATTCAGGATTCTAACTGTAGCCTAATCAGGGATTCTAATTAGAACTGTCATCTAGTATCTGGACATTCTCCCCAAAATAAACCCCCTTGGACATTCCCCTTGTTTTGATCACTAACTCATAACAAGGTGCATTGTAGGTCTAGATACAACTATTTCAATTAATTATTTAAAATTCAAACGCTGTTTAAAATGTGTGCATAATAATCTAGGTTCAACCACAATTTACTTCTGTAAAGTACATTATGCTCATTCCCATTTCTTGCACATAATTATCTTGTGCTCTCAATTTGAAATAGAAGCTGGATTACTGACAAGAATTCTTCCACAAATGGCAATTTCCTCCATTAAGCAGACTTCTTTTCAATAAGTTAACTTCAATTTAAGCACAATTCCTTTCATCAATGCCACTGCTATTTCGGACTTTTAACCACCATTCTACGATTGCACACAGTATAAATAATGGATCAAGCAAAAACAATAACTATGTCAAGTAATTTGCGCATAAGGTTCTCAGTAAACTACACAATGAGCAACACCACGTATTACTAAGTTATAGCTTTCACGAGAAAGCTCAGATTCAACTTAAATTACATTACAATGACGATTGAAAGGTTTTTAGGTGCAAAACTACAGAAGCAATTGAAGAAGGGATATATCAATAATAACACAATTCTGTCATTCCTATAGTAATAATAATAAATAATTTATTGTCTTGATAGCAATGCATGACAAAAATACTGTAAAAATTATGTAAAATCTAGACAAGGTAAATCAAATCAAATGTGTTTTATTGTAACCAACAAAGTAGAATACATCTCACAATATGCACAAGCAAACTTATATTGGCTACAATGGAAGGTACATGAAATATATAGTTTATTAACGGTGTCCTTGTTAATGTTGAACATTTTCGATGAGCTTTGAACAATCGCAAAACACTAAAATTCATTAATGTCCTGATCTCTTTGGTAAGCAATAAAATAGATGATTGATTCATGGATGCCATCATAAAATAAATCAAAATGTTATGTTTGACAAAATAATGACGGAATATTTTTACAATACTATATATACAGCTAAAGTACAACGAATACAAAACTAAATATTTTCTATGGAATGATATGCTCTTATGAATCATAAATTCACAAAGCTTAGATGCAGACATTAGCAAAAGGTAAAACTCTTTTCTTACTTGGATGATCAACCCCTCTACATTTGAGGACATTATAACGGTCGTATATCTCTTCTTAGTATAATTTACATCAGTGGAGTCAAGCAATATTTCTAAAAGCCTACAGCCTGTCAAAATGAATAAAGCTTAGTACTATTTGATGAACTTCAAGATATTCACTCAAATCCAACATGTATATGTATGTGATGATTGACTGAGATGTAGAGAGCAATGTTCTAAGAATGTCTCTTCTTTCTCAAATATGTCATCACAGATACCACACCCAAGCAATGTAACAGTGCATTGTTCTGATAAAGCAAGAGGTAGTCCTTCTTCAGAATGTTTCATGACTTGTAGTTCATTTGTAGCACTGTTGTCATTTGGTTTACTAACTTCATCAGAACAATAATCTGTGGTAGCACTCCTCATATAATATCGATCACTTCTTGACTTAACTTCATTCGCATATGAAGAGGAAATTGTCACACTTTTCTTTGATTTCTGAAATTGTTCAACACGTAATGAACTACTCTGTGAATTCTTTTCATTTAAGGAACTTGGCTTCAGTTGTCTCTGTCTTCTTTTAGGATCTTTGCATTTCTTTTCAATTATACCATTCTTTCTGAAGTGCATATTCGCATGCCTCAAAACCTCACCCCGAGTGGCATATGTTTTATCACACAAATTACATGCATATGGTCGCTCTCTTGAGTGTACTGTCAGATGATTTATTAAAGCGATTTTGGTCTCTAAAGCTTTACCACAAAAGCAAACATAAGGTCTTTGGTTAATCCCATAATGTCTTCTCAGGTGCAAAGCCAAAGCAAATTTATAGTAGAATGCTCTTCCGCATATATGGCACGAATGGGACTTCACCTTTGAATGTGCAATCATGTGTCGTTTCAAAGTATATGGTGCAGAATATGATTTTGAGCATATACTGCATGTATGCAGACCTCCAAAATGTAATTTCAGGTGATCTTTTAAGCTTGCATGTTTTATATAACGTTTTCCACATGTAGCACACACATACTGGCGTTTTTGTACAGTGTGTATTTTCAGATGATTTTTAAGTTCAGTTTTCAAAGTAAATGATTTGCTGCAAATACTGCAGACATAAAGTTTCTCTCCAGCATGACGTTTCAAGTGTCCAAAGAGAATCTGTTTATTTGCAAATGCTTTGTAGCATGTCATGCAGACATAGGGTTTTTCCCCTGTATGACTTCTGGCATGTCTCTTCATATGAGAATGATGGGCAAAGCCTCTACCGCATGTAGCACAGCTGTACGGCTTTTCTCCAGTGTGTTTCCTAGAGTGAACTACGAGATTGTTTCTATGACAAAATGATTTACCACAGCTAATACAAGAAAAAGGTTTTTCACCAGTGTGCACTCTCTTGTGAGCTTCCAATGTCATCATATTAGAAAATCGTTTGCTGCAAACACTGCATTCATACGATTTAGGCTTACTATGCCTATGTAGATGAGTCCTTAAACTTCTCTGAGATGCAAAGGATTTCATACACTTAGGACATACAAACGGCCTTTTCTCAGAATGCACTTCCATATGTAGTTTCAGTTTGCCGCTGGAAACATATGATTTCCCACATGTGCCGCATTCATATGGTCGATCACCAGTGTGCACTGCCACATGAGTTTTCAACTGTGTCTTAGCACTAAATCTTTTGTCACATAAATTGCACTCAAAAGGTTTTATTCCAGCATGTAATTTCATGTGAGTTTTCAAACTAAACCTACGACCAAAACCGCTACCACACAATGTGCACTTAAAAGGTTTATCTCCTGTGTGTACATTCATTTTCGGTTGAGACCACTTGAACAACAGAATGTTCTGCCTCATAAAGTGCACACATAAGGTTTTAGCTAAGAATCCATCCAGATTACAACAAGACCCAAATGAAGGACAAATTAACTTATTGATCTGTCTTGCCTCCTGTGCATACAAATGTTTTCAATATCTGTCCTAAGTTAAGTTACGTCCCTGAAAGCACACAAAAACAAAAAGGAAATAGGTTTATTGTCGTATGGAAACAAACTGCAAACAACAGCTCATTTCACTTTCTCAATAATATGTTCTATATACATATCTTTGATCCACTGAACTCTTATTTCTTATTTTATTGCTTACTTTTTTGCTCCTATTCTTATTTTATTATCTGATTTTTAAAAATCTCTTTTCATTCATTTCGGGTGTGGTGCCATATTAAAAGCAGCTAAAATATCACCAATTAATAAACAAGGAAGAAGGGAACAACTTTCCAATTATAGGCCAATATCTGTACTTTCAGTATTTAAAAAAATAATAGAAAAATTTTATATGATAGACTAAATAATCACTTGGTATATGCTGTAAAATATAATTGTTCATTAATATGGAATGCTACCAGAGATGTAACAAGGTTTCGAAAAGTGGGGGGGGCATAATTTGTAAAAGATTGCACGAAGCACACACAAAATTTTTTTCCTTCTTCTCAAGCTTTCCTTCATAATGAACAAGTGTTTTAACCATAACCATAACCAAATGTTTTTATTATCTCCAAATAACAAACTCAAGTACAAAATGATGACAAAAAGCTGGGAGCCAATAGGGACTAACAGAAACCCTGAAAGGACAAAAAAATCCTGTAATCAGGGTCACATTTACAATAGATTGATATTTACAGTTGGTTAGGTATAAAAATACATTAGCATTTAGTACGAAACTTAACTAGTTAACTATTATATACAATCATGATGAAAACGATAAATAAGCACAATGTGACAATTTATTGATCTATCGAATAATTTTGCAATTTTATTTTAAATAAATTAAGATTATTTAAAGAACGCAATTCATCCGGAATGACGTTCCATGCTTTCAGGCCAGTATATTTAATCGAGAACATTCTAGTGTTTGTTCTCGAAAAGATGGGCCTATAGTTTGAGAAGGATCTTAACTATTAGGGATTGACCTCAGAGAAAGGTGAGAAGTAATTGTTGAATACTGAAGGTAGTTGATTGTAGGTATATTTGTGCATGAATTTATTGGTTTGGAAAATCAAGAGCTGCTAAATTTTTAGAATACGTGTTTGTTTGTAGATGTTGTCAGTAGGAATAAGGTATGTGAACCATTGATTATATGGAGCGCTCTTTTTTGGAGGACATTTAATTTCTTCAATCTTGTTGGATAGTTTGAAGCCCAGATGAGGTTGCAGTAAGTTAAATACGGGTTAATCATAGTGTAATATGAAGTTAAACGTATATCAATTGGCAATAAGTGCAAAATTCGTGAAAAAATTCCTGTATTTTTTGCAACTTTGACTGAGATATGCTGTATGTGTTCTTTCCATGTAAGGTGTTGATATATATATATATACCCAGGAATTTGGCTGATAATTAACTTTATATAAACAAAATATGTACAAAATGTCTTCTTTCAAGGCTAGTCGAAAAGCAAATTGTTTATAGATTTATATACACTACCCTTATGCCTCACACTCCCTTGAATCCCATTCTCAGATAAATTTGTCTTCACACTTATTGGATCTACCTCTGCAACTGTAATATCTATCATATGCCATACACAACTTCTATTAAAAACCAAAAAATATGTCTCAATAGTCTCTCTGCAGCCAAAATTTGGCCACAAACCATAATTTTTTTTACTTCTACGGCAGAACACGTATAAAATACAGCAGGTGAAGACCTCTGGGTATGGGTCCAAATTTACTCACCCTCTACTTAAGCGAGATTCTTTTATTCCATCCAGCTTCTTCATTAACATGATTCTTTTCACCAATCCCATTTCTTCTTAAACTTGATTCTTTTCATCCATTGAGCATCTTCTTAAATATGATTCTTTTCATCAATCCGCTTTGTACTTAAGCACGACTCTTTTCATTCGTCCAGCTTCTTCTTAAACTTGATTCTTTTCATATATCCCACTTCTCCTTAAGCATGATTTCTTTTCATCAATCCAGCTTCTACTTAAGCATGATTCTTTTCATCAATCCAGCTTGTATTTATGCGGCGTTCAGTCTGAGATTTAAAGCAGGTGAACAAATCTGGACCTGTATCGACCTCCACACATGCGCAACCTTTGGTGCATGCGCACGGCTAAAAACACCTCAAAATTCGTGAGGGTATGTGGAAAATCAGCAAATCAGCATTTTACCCACCAATCAGCATGACCAATCAGCAATTTCCGATCAGCATTTTACCTACCCCGATCAGCAAATCAGCATTTTACCCACCAATCAGCATGACCAATCAGCAATTTCCGATCAGCATTTTACCTACCCCGATCAGCAAATCAGCATTTTACCCGTGCCCAATGAATCCCATTGTTTTGAGACAGTTAAGCGTTTTTCTACAGTACATTGCTGTTTTCGGGGAATCGGGCTTTTTTTAATTTTTTCACCGTTTTCGGGGATTCGGGTTGATCCCGGTCAGTTGACTCGTTTCCTGAAGAAAACATGGTCATTAATATCATTAAGTATAATCTGGGACTAATATTAGTCCCAGGTACAATACGTAGACATAGAAATTTTACCTGCTAAACGTGATCAAATTATACTTTAGATTGCAACATTTGTTCCAACCAAAAAATATTATTCTCTTAACTAAAATAAAATAAATACGACCGCCGTCTATCCTTCGACCAGTGATCCAAGGAGCTAAGTCAGTGTTCTTCATTTTCTTCAACCTGTTACATAGGAAGCAACAACTAAAGTTGAAGGAGTAGAACGTTAATGAGATATTGTACATAAGTAAGAGAGAAGCTGGACAATGGTAGGTCAACGAAGCCGATGTTGAATGCCGTTTTGCAACCTTAGATTAATTTTAGGATTCGATTCTGTTCATGGTAATGCAAGTTCTGTAGACTCTGTGGCAGTCAACAACTGACAGATATTCATAAAATTTCTATGCGCAAGTGAGCAGATACCAATCGTTATTCTGCCATTGGTCGCACCATTCGCAAAATGGCAGTTTGCTCGCTTACTTGACGGTATTGAAATTTCAAACTTCTAAAGCGACACACGATAAGCCAAACGCAGGACGCCAGCTAATTCATGATCGCTTCGTTGACTCATAGGTGTTGTCCAACGGGTAGTCAGAAGGAGGGCTGAGTGATAATCAGAGGGTCAGAAGGACTAATTGAGGTGGATGTCGTTTGAGTTGTCGGGGTTTTAGTTCTCGAACTCATCCTGTTGCATGGGCGTCCGCAGGAATTTTTCCACGGGGCGCAAACTTTCAAATCGTTGTCACTAGAACTAAATATGATGTCGAGGGCACCCGATCACTGTACCCTCCAGCTCGATCGGTCTCTCGGCGGCGCCTCGAGCGATGCCTCTCGATCTTCTGGCTCGGATCCCTACATCATATACATGTACAATTATTGTACATGCGATAAATCCATAGACATTCATTGTCAAAACAATAATAATAATAAAATTTTTATGACTTAAATCTGAACTTACCCTTGAGTTGACGTACAAATTGATTGATAACCATAGGCTGTCTGTGCATGAATCAGTCTTCGAGCCGTTGTCTGCAATTTATACGAAGTAGGCTACGCTTGTTGGGCTACGCGCATCATACAAAGACCTGATAAGCGGTCGTCATTGGTTGTAGAAAAACAAACGACTCTTTACATAATTTTATTATGTCTGTTCCGTTCTTACTAAGTTTTTGTTTACCATCAACGCAGTCGACTTTCACATGCAGTTCCTACCAAATTGTCCTACTGCATGTTGTGAGGCTGTGATATAGGCTATACTTCCCAACTGACTCAACCCGCAGGATAAATGGATTCGCATTGCTCCTTCGTCCAGGCTTTGGCCAGGTGATCTCTGAATTGGTTGTCTATTTATGTGCTCTCAATTAGTTGTCTATTTTGGTGTCTCTTTTGTTGTATTTGCTGTCTGCTTTTGATGTCTATTCGGCTGTATTTTAGTAATTAGACAGCATGTTGTTTTTGTTTCAGGTAACTCCGCCACTGTAAGTATATGCAGGGGCGCAACTAGAAAAGATTCCTAGGGGTGCTCACATTGCAAACTCCAAAGCAGTTTTGCAGCATTTTTAAAACGCCCCTACTCTTCCGTTCAAAAAATAAAAAAACTCCTCAGATTTGGGTCAATTGTGTGGGTTAAATTTTCTATCCACTAGTGGCGCGCCTGCGTATTCGGACAGTGCCAGTCCCAAGCCTGGATAAAGGAGGAGGGCTATGTTAATGATTTTTCTCTCCTATAGTGAGCCTGTGACTCGATCGTTTGGATCCAACGTAATCTCTGCATCACTGGTACAGGTCGGATGGGTCACGGAACACATCGGGCATATGGAAGATACCAGATGAGCACCAGATCATCAGTCCAGACGGAAGAAATGGAGCTTGTGCATTTGGCGATGCAGTATTGATATAGGACAATTTCTTGTTATTTCCGTTGCTGACATTACGGCTACATATCTAAGACCTTACGTATGCATGGAAGACCATGGATAACAAGCTAAAGTCGCCAACGACGAACATCTGGATTCCTTGGCTTTGATATGCAAGTTGCTTTAGGTGCGTATACAAATCCTCTATCGCCTTCCCTCTGTTCTCTTTGTATCAGTGTTTATATTTTATAAATCTATGAGAAAGCATAGCTTGAGGATAAAGTGAAAATTGTCTAGTTGCTGACTGTCCATTTCGTCTTCCATGTCTGTGTGTTGTCCAAAATAGAATTGCGCCTTATTTCTGAACATCGTTCAGTGATTATTGTCGGAATACGACGTATAGCTTTATTCCTGTTTTGCTTTTTTTTAAAAGGAGCTAGATGCCTCTTTTCTATTTAAACCTTGGGCGTTACGATTTTGTTCTCTTAGAACGAGACTATTGTATAGCCCTAACGATGGTTCACTGAATGATTGTCTAAAATTCTATGACTCTGGAGCACAGTTGCATGTCCTCTGCACATTATGGCTACGCTGTACCCATCCTTTACCGAAAAATCTGCTATGCCATTCTGGTTTCTTCATCATCCTGGAATGCGACAAGCCCCTACTATAACCTACACATTGTGCCGCTGTTTTAAATCTATTCATTTACAATACGCTTACACTACGCTATGTCCTTGTTCTTTCAGTTGCTCTTGTGGCGATCCAGAGCTTTAAGCAACAAAACCTTGACGACTTGAAGACCTGAAGGCTGTGAAAAACGCGTTTATAGTCGTTCCATTGGGATTTTCTGGCTGGGCAGCAGCATACTAGTCTTGAACTTAACACTTTATGATTAGTGACTATACAAGGACTCTAGAAGACTGGTTACTCGTCAAAAGAACGTGTTATCGGCTATAGTACATAGTTTTTGTTATTCGTGATTTGTATTTGTTGCAATGATCTGAAATAGTTGAAAGTGCTGTGGCTATTTTATTATGTTAAAATGGAATTGAGAAACAAACCACAGCAAACGTGTAGTTATGTGTTGGATAGGAATAAGGATTCCATTATGAATTGCAAAGAGCCTGTAATTTTTGACATTTAGTGAGCGTGCACTGTCTGTGCATTTTCTTTCCGTCGGAGGGTTCGACACAGGAAAATTGTTGGCCACCCGCCCTGATATGCGGAAGCTAGGAAACTGAAGTTGCTAACACTTCATACTAATGGTTTAAGGGACTGCCTATCTAGAGTCCTTCCCCTCCACCAGGTGCGCTTTTGAGGCTCTTTCCAATGCATACACGTGCATAGATATGTAAACTGAAACGAATCGTCATGAAAAGCGCAGATTTGAAAATTTGGCTATGCGAGAAATAGTGGGTCAAATTGGGTCCGGGTTTGGGATCAGACCCAATCCGACCACCAGAATCACGACCTGACCCCATCATACCCGCCAAACGTACATATATTCGTGACCCTTGCAGAGTCGGTCTCTGGGGGTGGCGACAATTTACGGCGCCAAAGGGCCCACCTTTTAATTTTTTCATTTTATAGTTGTCAAACCATTTCTTGTGTTCATTATTTGTCTAGTTTTAAAAAAAAATAGTCTTCGTACCTTCAAGCATTCAGCTAATTTAATATAGGCCTATGTCACTAATTTAAGTCTGTTTTCTTAAATCCCTACTTGCCATAGTCACAGGAATCTTCAGTTAGAACTTGAATTCTTCAATCCGTTGCTGTCAATAAAAGACCGATCTGAACAGTTAGATAGATGATTTATTTAAATGCACATAGACAATCTACCTAAACGTATTGAGCCTTTTAAATCTTCAAAAGAAACTCACAGTGAGTGAATTCGAAATCTGACCTTGACGGTACACAACTTTTGGGCTTGAACTAACCAGTATTAAAACTTCGTTCTGGTAAGGACAAGGATAAATTACTCCGCATATCTGTGGAGTAATATTAAACCGATCAACCGCCGCACGCACGAACCGACGCATTAACCGATCACAGACGCACGCGAGCACCGACCAATAAACCGATCAACCGCCGTAGGCACGAACAGACGCATTAACCGATCATCACACCCACGTGCGCACCGACCAATAAACCGATCAACCGCCGCACGCACGAACAGATGCATTAACCTAATAACAGACCCATGCGCGCTCCGACCAATAAACCGATCAACCGCTGCACGCACGAACAGACGCATTAACCTAACAACAGACCCACGCTGGCACCGACCAATAAACCGATCATCAGCCGCACGCACGAACAGACGCATTAACCTAGCAACAGACCCAAGCGCGCACCGACCAATAAACCGAGCAACCGCCGCACGCACGAACAGACGCGTTTACCGATCAATAAACCCACGCGCGCACTAACCAATAAACCGATCAACTGCGCACGCCCGAGCAGACGGATAAACCGATCATCAGACCCACGCGCGCACCGACCAATAAACCGATCAACCGCAGCACGCACCAACAGACGCATTAACCTAACAGACCCACGAGCGCACCGACCAATAAACCGATAAAACGCTGCACGCACGAACAGACGCATTAACCGAACAACAGACCCACGCGCGCACCGACCAATAAACCGATCAACCGCAGCACGCACCAACAGACGCATTAACCTAACAGACCCACGAGCGCACCGACCAATAAACCGATCAAACGCTGCACGCACGAACAGACGCATTAACCGATCAACACACCCACGCGCGCACCGACCAATAAACTAATCAACCTCCGCACGCACGAACAGACGCATTAACCGATCAACAGTAGGCATCCGGGCCCTGGAGACCATTAGTAGTGGCACGTGACTGCGGGGTCGAATGAAGCGGTCGACGTGGTTAACTGAATCAACGAATCTTGTCCATCTGCTTGCGGCCGTCCTGGTATTGGCATGGGTGGGATTTTACGCCGACGTAGACTTTTTCATTGACCTAGATTATGTGTGTGACTACATACGGGACTTTTGCATAACAAATCGGCAGTCGCATTTGTTTTTGTTAGCGATATAGGCTAATACGATTTAATATATCAAACTCTGAACTTGCAGTAGAAAGACAATGTTCAAAGGAAGATTTTTTGACTGAAGTAACATCAACCATGCTAACTTTCGGCAATTATAGCCTACATTGAAAGTTGCCCTGTCGAGTACTCACTCCAGTCGAGTAGGCCTGCTCACATCATTCATCATATAGCGATCACAGAAATCGCCCTCAATGTATCAGAAAAAAATTTGAAACGACTCGCGGACAACTCTGAATATACAACACAACTGTAATTTGATATTGCCCTTCTTACAATTATTAGTTCTAAAGCGCACACACGCCTCAATGTCGCAATTGCAGTTATTTTGCGGTGCAATTATTATGCGCAAGGGACTTGCTGAAGTAGTAGATTGATTAAAAAAGTCTTATCGGCAGCGTTGAGGTGGTGAGCTTTTCGTTTCCAAGAGGCGCTACCTGAGCTGAACCATGAATGTTCTGACTAATTACTTAACGCCATGACTCACAGATTCACAAGGGCATCAAGATAGGGGGATCCGGAGGCAAATGTCGCCATTAATTTTCAGGTAGGGGGGAATATTTTTTGAGTCTGGGGGATATTATCTAGCCTTCCTGACACTTGGGACTGGGGTTTGTCTCCATCATTCAAGGGGGATTGACGCCCTGCTGATTTAGATAGAGGAAGCTGGGTTGTGACGATAAGCGTGACCTGCATAAAAGTACGTAAAACGCATAGATCATTATATTTGCCCTGTTAACAGAATTGCCCTCAGTAGGCCTATTACATGTAACACGTAAATCGCCGTGAAGGAACAGAACCTGTAGCTCTGCATCTCTGTCAGACTAAAGTTACCTATTTATAAGGACTTTTATGAACACTCTGTCTGTCCGTGTTTGTCTGTGTATGTATGACCGTCTTTTTGTGTGATTTCCTGGAAATAGAAAGCTGAGGGTGCAATTTTGCGATGGTTATAAATATCATGTTCATTTGGACCAATAAAAACAATTGTTCTGTTATGTAACGAGGACAGTTATTGGTATGGATCCAGAGATGGTTATCAGGAATAAGACAATAATTGGGCATAGGTAATAAGCCTTCTAACTGGACGACAGTGCTAAGTGAACTGCTACAAGAATCAGTGTTTGGGCCATATGATTGCTGCTTGTATTTCTAATTAATTACATAGTTGATGATGTTGTATCAACAATTTCTAAGTTTACAGATGATACGAACTGACGTCGGACCTAGACTATTGACTGACGGACGGTTGAACGAAGGACTGACCGTTCGTCAGACGATCAACTGACTGGATTGGTCTTAAGGACTCCATAAGAAAAGACCGGACTAAAGCCAGAAACATGGAATGGCACAATCAGACAAATGATGCAACTTATGTCAAGATAGAGTTTTATCTCTTTCTTTATCTGTCAAGGTTCAATCTTGAGTGTTTAGTGTATGATGTAGCATGCAAGGTGTGTGCATTAACTTTGGCCATGTCTCTAACTTGATTGAATGTTGAATGCCGATAATTTGCAACCTGAGATTTATGACTTGATTCTGTGTGTTGGTAATGCAAGTTCTTTAGGCGCTGTTGTAGTATTCGATGACTCATAGATATGCATACAACTTCTGTATGCCTATCACTTATGTTTGTTTCATTGAGAAAGCAATCTGGGAAAACGCAGCAATGATTGTTTGAGAGGCTTGCATTCAAATTGAGAAAATAAAATTTGCTACAAATGATAAAAGAAATTGATAAATTTGCTCTGACTGTGCGCCATGGGTTGTGTGAAGGCGAGGGGTCGAGGTGATGGGTGGTATATAGGACTAGAGCGGACGTTCGTTCGTTCATTCATTGCAAGTATTTATATAAGCGCCTTAAAGGCCACTACTCAGGAGCGCATCTGACCCCGGCACGACTAAAAAGGAACAGTTTTAATATTAAGGTGAGTATAAAAAGAATGTGTGTGCACCCTGGCGCAACGCCAACGGGAGTGTTCCAGAGCGAAGGGTCAATCACTGAGAAGGCACGATTATGTTTAGTAGTTTTACTAGCAAATGGGATCATGAGTGTGCCTTGCTCAGTAGAGCGAAGACCTGGTACACTAAAATTAGAGTAGCAGAGATCGCGAAAATAGGCACTTATAGGCAGAGGAGAGATTCAGCAAGGAGTCACAGACTAAAGTGATGATACGGTATGAAATTCGTTGCTAGATGGGGAGCCAATGAAGCACATACAGCGTAGCCGGAGACATGGCCAAATTTCGGAAAGCGCCCGACATGACGTGCGGCAGAACACAGGACCCGGTCAAAGGCTTTAGGCACCGCAACCGCCCAGCTGGAAGGCTTACAATAGTATCTATATTCGGGATGTGATGAAGGCGTGGACAAGGGAAGCGGAAATAAGCGCAATCGAAGATATTTTGGTTTCTTCGAAGATCTATCTGGATCGTGCTGTGGGGAATAGCACGTTTGTATTAGAGGTAACGAAGTAAGCTTTACTTTTCTGTTATCGGCATCGAATCATGCCTTCAATCTTCGTCTCGTCCAATCGATAGATGTCGGTGGCATTGGTTTCGATTTCATTTGTAAATGTGTATTGGAAAGATTTTCATCTGACGCCATTTTGCTAATATTTGACAAAAGATTTATCGTGATGGTGAGAGTCGTTATTATTGTATTTTGAGAAGAGACTGAGGCATTTCCTCGCTTTTAAAAATTTTAAACGTATTTCTGATAGCCATCAGATCAGTCGTAGGAATAATATTATCAGCTTCAGACCAATTTTCCTCCTGCACATTCTTATGACTATGATGACTAAAAAAACTTCTATAGCGCCGCCATAATAATGTATAGGGCATCAACCGACGGCGCACCAAAACAAATCCGAAATCAGGTCAAATCCAAAAGGTCCGTCCGAAGAGACCGAATGGCAGTCTAAAGAAAATAGGCAAGGGTAAATAAAATACGTTATTTGTCATTAGTCTCCTGGGCGCCGTATATTTCCGCTACGAGAAAGCACCGAGTATTCTCAGAGTAATCTTGTACTTCGAGCAACTCAATGAATCGAGCCTCTGAATCTATGCATTAGTTTAGGTAAACCTGTAGTTTAGCATTTTTAATTATTTTCCGGTTCTTATCCTGTATTTTAGTGTATTTAATTATTTCCTTCATTATATCATGTATTTTAAAGTAGAAACTGGATTTATAATAATAAATATGCTTAAATGGAAGCTGGATAGCTGAATGACAAGTATTTTAAAAGTGTATTTTAGAGTATATAATTAAGCAAAATGTTGATCAGAAATTCCACTAGTTTCATTCGTGTCGCCTTTTGTCATCAATCGAGCTTCCATTCATGCATATTTCTTTTAATCAATCTGGCTTCAATTTAAGTATATTTCTTGTAATCAATCCAGCTTCCATTTAGGTATATTTCTGTTCATCAATCCAGCTTAAATTTCGGTATATTTATTTTTATCAATCGAGTTTTTGCATGTATACATGACTCTGTTTACCTCCGTCTTGTCGACATTCTCGCATCAGCCGGCTTCTACTTAGGCATGATATTTTCTTCAATCTGGCTTCTCTTTAAGCATAATTTCTTTCATCAATCCAGTTTCTACCTGCACATTCTTCTTTTTGTCAATCCCGTCTCCATTTAAGCTACAGTTTGACATCTATTCACGCCAAATTATTAAACATGCTATCATTTCCCTGTAGTGAGCAATGTGATCAAATCTCAGAATGCGATGCACTAAGTAAGTAAATGACACCAACATAGACTCATTTAGCTGATATATTAAACAACGCAAGCGCCAAATCATGAAGCTCCCTCTAGCAATGGCAATCAACATGCTGATTTGCTTGAGCCATATGAAAATGGTTGATTGTGTTGTGAGTTTAAATATATGTAGTAGTTCTATTTTTTGAGGTTTGCTAGTCCTTCCTGAACATGCTGGTCACAATTGCAGAATCTTATTCTTTTAATTAGACAAACCTTTACAACATTCTTATAAACTTTTTGAGAGTACTGTTTTGAAAATGAAGTCATTTTCTTTACTTACTTAGTATATTTCTTTATGGGATGTTGCTGGTGGGTAGGTATCAGCGCTCGCTGCTCCATCTGAGCGCATTCTGGGGTGACCATATTGTTCATTATATACAGAGTGTATTCTTCACGATTACCAAATATAAGAATAGACAGATATCTACTGCCAGCTGGATTTGTCAAGAAATCGGATTTGCCAGCCGGTTGGGGTTCAGTTTTGGTGATTGTCATAATGTTAACATGGTTGTTATGTTAAACTTACTGAGACATGTTTGTGTTGGTTGTAAGGATGAAATACATTGAACTGCATTAAGCTTGAACATTTGTGACTCAATAAAAATTTTGCATTTCTGACAATCTGCCTGAATGTCAGTAAGAACTGCACTCCAATTTTTTGGCATTTCGGTGAGTTTAATAGGGGCTTTTGTTTAGAATGTATTGTCTATTGTTTTTATTTGTGAGATATTTCATTGGAATCGTTTGTATATATTTGCAGAAAAGTGAGTTGATTTGACTTATGTGAGATGAATGTCAAAGATTTCTTTCATCAGCAACGAACATGAAAATTCGATGGAATTCTGTGTAGATCTGTTTAGAAATTGTTACTCAACCCAATTCGATTAACATCATCTAATCAAGACAAATCTTATCTGTTGCTTTCCTATCTGGGTGGCCTTTGTCAGCAGGCAAAAACTCTTTGTTATTGGCGAAAATTGTCAATACCTTTCTTTAGGATGTCTGAAATGTCATCTGAGGAAACGTCAGTTACCCACTACTTGTGCTTAGTTTGTGATAAATCATTTCCAACCACAAAGAAGCTTAAGGCTCATGTACACATACACACGAAGGAGAAAGTGCACAAGTGCAAGTCCTGTGCCAAGGTGTTTCCCACAAGAGAAGGCTTTAGGCTGCACAGGAGGAGCCACAGGGACGAGAAATCCTTTGAATGTACGTTCTGCGAGAAGGCCTTCACGCGTATGGCAAACTTGAAGTATCACATACGGAGCCATACCGGAGAGAAGCTGTACAAATGCGAGGTCTGTGGAGAGGGAGTCACCCACCCGAGCACTCTGAAGCAGCACATGAGAATACATACGGGCGAGAGACCTTATACTTGCAAGGCATGCGACAAGTCATTTACCATTTTCAAAACTCTCAAGATTCACATGCGGATGCACACCGGAGAGCGGCCGTACGAATGCGAGCTGTGCAAGAGAACATTTTACCAGAGCAATCACCTCAAGACTCACATGAGACTTCATACTGGAGAGCGTCCGTACAAATGTCTTTACTGCCCGAAAACTTTTCTGCAACATTACCATCTTCGATCGCACACGAGAGTCCACACCGGTGAAAAGCCATTTGTTTGCGACATCTGTCAGAAAACATTTTCTTATAACACGCAGCTGGCGAGGCACCAGAAAGTACACAATGACAGTGCACCATGTGAAGGAACAAGTGCATGAGCTTTCTGAATGGTCTGGGGTCATATGCATGAAATAATAATTATTATTTTTCTTAATATTATCGTTATTCGTGAAAAAGCTGATGCCCTGCTATTGGCTTTTGAGTGTTGCTTTAGAAGTTTGGATATACGATTACAATTTCATCATACATTTAATTATCAGGGTTATTGACTTCCAATAGGCAAACTGTGTCTCATAACATTTTGATTGATTTTTAGTGTTGTTGCCAATGCCAAATGGCTGGATGTGTATTTCGATGGTAATCTTGTTGTTTGTAATAAATACAAAATTTGAACGACAATACTGACAATATGGTCTGCTTTCGGTTACTGACTTGGCATGCTGCTGTACAAAAGAAGTTAACTTTATTTCAGACCAGAATTTTGGCTTTTATATCCTCACTAGCAGGTCATGCATGCTTTATTTAAAACTTTAATTTTGAACATCCCTAAGTTTAATGTAATGCAGATTTACAGCTTTGGCAACTCTAATGTAGCAACAATTGTTAGTCTTTTTTCTGTTCAGCTTTTGTCCAATGATGCAGTGGCTCATATCCATTCTCTTATCAGTGCTCAAATGTATGCCTACATTATGAAGACTCATGCATGCATAGTCTACTCTTGCCTCATATACATCCTGAGTGTTGTGGTGCCATCTATGTGGATTCCTTGGAGGTTCATTGGGAACCTGAGCACATGCTAATGGCCTGCTGTGGCAGTTTTTATTTTGCCCATATCTGGCATTACATGCATGGTATGCCTCCCTGGTCATGGACATCTGTGGTCTACTTAATCGTCCCACTGACCCAGGCTTACTTTGTCCAGCAGGGAAGTTTTTGCTGTGATTGGCCCATCCTCCAGAAATAAGTTGCCCAACATGGTTCCTGTAACATGAATTCGGCTGCCTCTCTTTTCCGCAAGGAGCGCTTGACCATTTTGTTAATGGTTTCGGTGTGTTCGGTCGAAGGTGCCTACGATTACCGACCTCAGAAATGGCACCTTGTAAATTTACATTTACAGTTCATGGACTGCCAATTTCAGACCTAATTGAATTTAAGATTTCAATGCTGGTGTCGTAATGAATTGTAATTTGTAACATATATGGGTCTGATCACAGCAGTGGCCATTAGAGGTGCTCCCAGTGTGAGTACCCAGAGAGCAGTAATCGAGTAAGCAAGTTTTAAGAGCTGAGCTTTCATTAAGTTTGAACAGAAATGACTTGCAAACTTATGCCAGACAGAAGATGGCAAGCATCAAACACAAGTATATGCAAACAGTTAAATCTACAAAGTGATAGCAGAACATTCCACTGTTCTTAACAATTAAAGATTTAAAACAGGTTTAGAGCATAGATCTCAAATTATCTCAAAGTTGAGACTCTGAAAGCCCTAAAGTCTGCTGAATAAGTTTGAGCCAGTTATTGTCTTTATATAAGTGTTTTTAAAATAAAAGAACGGCGTAGAATTAATTTAAATGGGTACATAATACATTGAACGATGGGCCACTCGTAGGCCTACGCTGCCCACAAATACTAGAGTTCAGCTTAAGATGGTTCATACAAAAAGATTGGTCAGTAAACAATAATTGGAAAGGTTCTTGATTTCGTCTTCTCTATGTCTTAACAAGATAAACTTAGCTGGCTAAAAACCGGCTTCTGCTCAAGTTGATGATAATTTATGTATAAAAAAGGTGGTTTGTAGGTAGCCCCTGTTTTTTGAGCATGATGTCGAAGGGCCAGCTTGTCCACTCTGGTGGCAGTTTCTTCTCAGTTCTTGGGTCGTAGACATCGTAACCTCTTTGGTAGAAGAACTCAAGAAACCGGTCCACTCTGCGACGATCGTTTTCAGTTTGACCGAGGCGTGTCGGGTACATATGCCACTCCATTTGAATCATCAAGACATCGACTTCACTGAAGAACTGCCCAGCACCGGTTCGGGTAAAGATCTTGATTTCCGCTTCCTGAGTGTCCACCTTCAAAATTGCCATTCCATTCTTTATGAGTGGTATTATTTTATTGAGTGTCGTCGTTTGTGCAGGCATACAGCCACTGCAAGAAGCGTTTCCGGCGATAAAAGTATCTCCGCGATTCGTGGCGTCGAATTTCATGAATGCGGTTGATTCCTTGTTGGAAACGGCGTAGCCCAAGAGATCAACTCGATCTCCCGAGTGACCTAAGTAGACGGACTTCGCCAAGCGCTTCGCGGTGTCCCTGTTTGGTTCAACAGCTACAACATGGCCTCCGGAGTGTGCCACTGGCAAGGAATACGTTCCAAGATTTGCGCCTAGGTCTAAGAACGTCACGTCTGGATGTGCCTTCAAGAATTTCATAAATTTCTCCACTAACTCTGGCTCGTAATACGACCCCTTGAGCACGAGGGAAGAAATGAACACGTCGTCTTTGCCGTCGTAAAGACACATGGGGAAAGTGAGGTTAGCAACATGCGCATCGATGCACTTGAAATCCGACTCATTGGCGAATAGTTCTGGTCGCAAAACAGTAAGAGCTGACACCTTACTCGCTGACACCTTAGTCGCTAACACCTCACTCGTGCTCTGTGTTCCGCTTTGGGTTCCGATCTCTTGTTGTTCCAGACGTGAGGACCGCAACAGGACAAAAACCGATATCACCAGTATGACGAAGACCACTGCAAACTGCATTTGGGTTCGATTCATTTCGACTATTAATAAATAAAGCCGAATAAATAAAACAACCGAATGATCGTTATTGCTACCGTCAACTTAATTACGCGTAGGCCTAGTCTAAACAGCAAAAATTAACATCAAAATAGGCTTCCGCAGTTACCGCTAATCTTTCGCGTGTTCAGGAGCAGTTTCTAAAAGGTGCAGCCAGCCTTCAGTAGGTATTTGCGGATTCGAAGAACCCTATCGGTCTGCTATAGAATTCCTGCTTGGGAGAGGGAAAGCCAAAGCGCGTTTTGCGAAATCCATATAAAAAAGAAGCAGTGCACTGGATGTGACTTCATAATGAGTATTCATTTCAGCGCATGTCCGTTCATTGTTTCCATAGGCCCTAGATCTGTCAGAATCGGCCCGATGTTTGCCTCGGCGTAGAATTCTTACAATGGCTAATCAAACCTAGCGCTACTGGCGCTATGTTTGGTTGCGTACTTGTTGCGTACAAGGCTTATTTGCCCTCTCTGCCCTGAGTGGATTTTCTATGCTTGCCGTCTTGATCTACGTCACTGAACGAAGAGAAGGAAGGATTGGCATTTTGGTGTATGCCCTATGATCTCGTAGAGCTACGTACACATATACGTTCGCATACAAGACTATTAGAATCGCCAGTCAGTTAAACTGTCGGCGGTCATCCGTTGGTTGGTTCACACTTGAGTGTTTTTTGCAGCTTATTGTGCGATGTTTTGCAGTCTGGTGTGTTATATTAGTTGTAAATGACATTAAACATCGTATAGACCTATATAGGCCAGCCAGAACGCGCTTCTGATTAGTCTTAGATTTCTAGAAGAGGCGCTATGCCAAGTTTCATTGATTGGTTGGTTGGTTGGTTGACTACATGTAAACACTTAACATATATACATGCATGCATGTATATATACATGCATGCATGTATATATGTAAGTGTCTACATGCATGATGCATGCACAGTTGTAGGTGTGTGTTTAGGTGTGCTTGTCTCTCTGTCTCTCTTCGTCTCTTTCTCTCCGTTTCTGTCTCTCTGTCTCTCCCTGTCCCTCTGTGATAACATATATAACATATATATATATATATATATATATATATATATTAGGCCTGCACCGAATATTCGCTTCTTATTCGCTTCGGACCCGAAGAGTGGGCTAAATAACTATTCGGTGTTCGGCCGAATAGTAGTGGTCGAACCGAATACGAATAGTTGTCACGTGACATCTGTTTCTGCACAAGTGGCGGCTACTATATCGAGTGGACTGGAGAGTAACTGACTCTACGTGGTCCAGGGCATATAGCCCTGGACCACGGTATACATCACTGCGTCAACCGTCTCATATCTAAGTTAATTTAGTTGAAATCAGTTCCATTCTTAGTTTACGCAGACTGGCAAACAATTAACGGTTTACTTTTAGTTTATCTATTAAATTCATTGCACTGAAACTTTGATCGCATTTGAAATTTGTTGGTACACCTATTTTGTGCGCTATTCGTATTCGTATTCGGCCGAATAGTTCATCCAATTTAAGGCCTAACCGAGTAGACAATTTCCACCGAGTACCGAATCCGAATATTTGGATGAACTATTTACCGGATCCGGGTACGAACCAAATAGTAGCGGCAAATCTGGTCAGCGAATACCATCCTTAGGCAAAGCATAGTTAACCTGCCATGTGCACAGCTATGGAGAACTATCTGTAGTCAATACGCAGCCTATAGCAATATCCTTCATATCGTGTATCGTAGGCTATAACAATTATTTATTATTTAATAACTTTATTTGTGAAAAAATGTAAAACCTTGAAAAATGAAGTTATCAACGACGTCTTTACTCTCTAAGGCTCAGAGTTGTATGGTCTCGAGACAGTGTCTCGGTCTATTTCAGAGAGGTGCCATATTAGTCATAGGCCCCTATAAATGATTTGGTTGGCACCTGAGGAATTCGACCAAAGAAATTAAAATATATAAATTAACATAATTATTTTAAAGAAAATTCAATGGAATGTTCAGTTCTTGTTTAATTAACCAATAACTTATAAATAAGTCCATTAGTCCTAAATTTATTTGATGAAAAAATATTATTTTATCAAAAAAATTATTTTTAGCTATTTGCGGGTGTAATATTTGCCGAGACGAACACTTCCGAATAGTCCAATATTCGGCCGAGGCGATTTCTGGTTATGCCCTAGTCCAATTATTCGTATTCCGCTGAATAGTGAAAATCACCTATTCGGTGGGCCTACAGCCCTAATGTATATATATATATATATATATATATATATATATATATCGTCGTGCAATAAATATATGAACAGATGGTTGTGCATAAACAAACGCAGGCAGCTGTTGACCAATCACCACATGTCCAGATTCCAATCGATAGCAAGCATCAATTTAGAAAACTCTTCAAGTAATCATTGTGCTCATGCTTTTCGGCCCTTGTGAGTTCAGGAGCATTATTCAAAGAAAGAGTGAGATAGGCCTATATCGTTATATAAAGCGTCAACTACAGGTAAAACGTAAGCCTCAGATTCAATTAAGTAATGTTAAATAGTTTTCGTTGCTCAGGTGAATCTATCGCTGTCGAATCTCTTTAGGGCGAAGTAGAGCGAAGTATAGTGGCCTTGAAAATTTGGTACGCAATTTTAAACTGTAATTTAAAAACAAAAATGAAAACAGAACGTTTTTAACCAGGTAATTTTCAATTATCGTCCGCAATAAACTCGGTAATGATGGGTGATCTGATGGTTAATAATCCATATCTTTCCTTTCATTCAATCATTTTTACATTTATATAGCGCCCGTTAGCAGGGGTGGACTGGGAGAGGGCCGGTGTTTGGGAAAATAGCTATCTTGGTGGGCCATTAAGATTCTAGATCCGCCGAGGTGCCGTGAAATTTGAGTGCAGGGCATTTGTCCCTGGATATTTAACCTCGGACAAAAGTCCTCTGAGCTATAATATGGGCTGAAGTGACACGCATTAGCATCATATAACGTCTTGTTCTTGTTTTTTACGTATTAGGGCGAGCTTAAGCTATGCATGGTCAAACCGGGTGGGCTCATAGTCCTAGTAGGAATATGTGAAGTTTTTGCTCGGAAGAATTGTCCGTTCCCGTGAAACTTCGGAGGCATACATGTTAACTTTTATCGAAAACTTTGAAAAGAATTAAAATGAAATGTCCTTTATCAACTTGTCAGGAGTCAGGACAGGCCCCTCCCCTCAAGAAGTCTACTTTGAGGCACTCCTGCTGCAATGTTCCCCCTAAGCTGTGTGCATGTGCGCGAACACGCGGGCCGTGCAGTTAGTGTAGGCCTACACAAGAATTCGGTGTGCGCAAAAATTGTTTTACTTAAAAATAACGAGTTACGAATTGTTTTTACGAAACTACGTAAATGGAGTGTCCTAGCCGGCTTATCTTATTCAAGAAATTTTTGTTCCTTGGCTGATACGTTACCCTATTTATCTTACGACAAGGGATTTTTTTAGGTTATGAACTTAGGCCTATCCATGCACATATACTTTTATTATGGTGTTACAGTAACTATCATCACATTCAGCTCGGACCTGCGCACAAAAGTTTGTAGGGCCTACTATTTATAAAATGCTGCACATATGAAATTTCTTGCGCATTCTTCAAAAAATTTGAGGGCACATTGGTTCACAGCCCAACCGCGGTGAAACAAATCTGTGTTACGCAACTTGTGAAAAACTGTCTGTAGTCAATTTCACTTAGTTTCTATTGCAATTAACCCATTAGAGCCTGATTTTTTGTTTTTGTTTTTAAATCTAAAGTATGAAAATAACATCATTTTTGCATAATGAAACACAGTTCCAACCACCATTCCGCTCAAAAAGTTTTTCAAAAATTTTTGGGTAAAAAATTTTGAGGACGCTAGGCACGAATGGGTACGGGTAAAGTTTCATGCCTGAATTTTGTTTTCAAAGAAATGAGCACATGTAGTCAAAATGATGAGCTGCTTCCATTTAGGTAAACACATGGTTATAAACATCAGACTAAGTATCTAGTACACTATTAATGTCAATAGCAAAGTAATGAACAGAAAATGAACTAAATATCATAAACATAACGTGGATCAATCTACTTCTTCCAAATTTAGATTCAGTTCATTCAAAATGACTACGGTATTGTAACTATGCAATATATGAGCATTTGGCAAGAGAAGCAGCAGTGCTATATAAGATCGGAATAAAAGTTCCAGCCTATTGATGGAAGATATTGAAGCATTTCTGATGTAATGGGATGTCGCATCTACGACAAATACGCCGTGCTTTCAGGCCGCAGACACCCTGCACAGCGACGTTGGTTTCCGATAGATTCCAAGAAGTGGTTTACTTTATCAGCGCGAATGGCCGAAGGCACTCGATCTTCCATGGCTTTTGGACGACCAAAAGGACGGCCAATAGTTCACCCCCGTAGCGCTTGTAGTACACAGTGCGACGAATGTCTAACTGGTCCAGCGGTTGGATTGTAGATGCAGCCGTGTGTCGGTACAGGATCCAAGCATTCTGCATTGCCACATCCAGCAGGTAAGCAAAGAGAGCCCACCACCATTTCCTAGATCTGATGGATATGCGGTATGTGCTGATGTTTTGGTCCATCCTATCGACTCTTCCCACGTGTTTATTGCCACGATCAACAACCTATGGCTAGGTGATGTCAACAAACTTTCTTTCTGATCTTGACCACCTCTTAGCTGTACCTAATGACTCGATTCTATGACAATTTTAAGCCAATGTCACAACACTGTTGTCATTCTAGCGCGTCACCATTGTTCCTGATGCTGCATCCAACTTGTAGTCAAATGTACCCCGACGACAGAGCCACCAAGTCCAAGCTGGCTGTCGGTCACCCCAGCTCCTTGGTATGGGTCCATCTGAATACAGTATCCAAGTGGTGTGTTCATGATCCACACCTTGAAGCCAAATTTGATGGGCTTGCCACGAATGAATTGTTTGGCACTGTGTCTTCCATAGTATGGGACCATTGATTCGTCAATAGACAGATGTGTATCGGATCGTGGAAATTCTGCTAAGAACCGCTGATTCATAGCATCAAATAGTCCTTGTCATTTTCAGGGATTGCGATGACATCGTTGACAGTCAACCCTCATAATGTACATTAGTGACATAAATCCACAGACAGACAGGCAGAGGGGACCCTGGAGACAGAAATATTTATACACGCAGAGAGACACTTATCGCTCCGGACATTGACTTCCCTTGGACAACCCCTCTGATTTGACCCAGCACTCGTGAATAAGCTGGTGCCCATCTTGGCTTTCTAGTGGAACTTTAGAAGTTTGGATATTATAATTGATTACGATCGTTATAGTGTTGCAGAAGCGGCGAGAATCGCCTATTGTTGTTTAGAATCTGACGTGTCACTTGTGCCTTGCGTCCTCAAAATGAGGACGGTTAATTCTGATTAATTATAAACAATCAATATACATCAATCAACCCTACAAAAATTGTTGCATGTTGCTTAGAGATGAAATAATGCAGGTGCATACTCACATTTTTGATTATAATGCGTTTTCAATTAAATGTAGAGGCAATGTTTAAAACTATTTTAAAATCCGGGATTTCCGAAAATCGTCACAACAATTCTCTCTGACGACGCGCAAACAACAAAATATCTGCAAAATTATAGCCTAAATGAAGGATCAATTAGTGGGCAATCTATGGCAATCATTGGTAGTACTCGAAGTTGCCTTGATTAAAACAACAATTCCTTCTGAACAGTTGTCCTCAAAATGAGGACACAAGGCACTAATGGGTTAAAATAACAATCCAAAAAACCAGTTAGACCTAACTATAACTTTAATTTTAGCTATAGCATATTATTCGGAGAATCTCACTGTGAATCTCGTCCGTCCATAGGCCTACAGTGTTTACACCCATCTCCCTGTTCATCTTGCGTCCAGTCTCCTCTCTTGTTATCTATGCACGTATCCTGGTCTCAGGCTGGATTAAGCATACATACACGGTAATCAAATTACCAAATTTTGGCCCCATCAGTAGTTTCAACATAAGTCAAAGATAATTATGTCAGATATAAAGATAAGTATGTACATATATGTCAGAAGAGCTTAACACATACGCAATGCTGTCATTGATTTCTCAGGTTATTAGTCGGCGGAAGTGGAAACATAGTTCGTGAAAAATGATCCCCGAGAATCTCGATCAATGTGAGCAATTCTGCAGAAGCAGATTAACGGCCCTGAAGGACGTCCTGTTTAGTCCGGTTCTGCTTAGCAAAACAAAGGAACCGACAGACTACTGGGATGCGATACAAACACTACACGAACACTACAGCGATTCAGTCGGCGACGATCTCATCGATATGGTAATAAGTATAATCCAGAATTGGTTGCGTTTATCGTATCGTACCGTATCGTTAGATTTATATAGCGCCTTTCGCAAAAATAACTATTCAGCGGCGCTCTTAGCACGGAGACCCCAAAGGAAAAGAAACGCCTTTAAAGAGCGAGAAGCCGATGGAGAGAAGCCAGGCATTAATTAGACCTTAGTGATTGAGGCATTAATAAGCTCATATTTCAGAGAGGTGCCATATCAGGGGTGTAACAAGCGGGAGAGCAGGGGCACCGGCCCCCCCCCCCCAGTGTCAAAGCTGGGGAGGCAAAGCCCCCAGTTTGAGTGGGCTGTGCCCCCATGTGCCCCGCAAATCGGCTCTTTTTTATGTTTCTCCAATGGCTTTCTAAGATGACTTTTGCCAAGATAATTTGTGCCCCCATTTTTCAAATTTCTGGGAGGGGGGGAATTCAAAAAGTGGAGGCAACAAAAATTGTTTACGCTTCAAAAAAAATTATGCCCCCACTTTCTGAAACCTTGTTGCACCTCTGTGCCATATTAGTCATAGGCCCATATGAATGAACTAACGAATATACGAATGAACGAGGCAATGAATACATAAATTAAAGAATGGATGATTTTCGTATGGGTTCTGCTTTGTGGTTCTATTATATAGATGCTGAATGTTTGGCTGGAGTTCTTGGATGAACGACAACAAGAGGACGAGACCGTCGTCTTGAACGTCATTCACAGCGAACAGACGGAGGAACAGACAAAGGAACAAACAGAGGAACCGTCAAAGGAACAGACAAAGGATCAGACAAAGGAACAGACGAAGAAACAGACAATGGAACCGACAAAGGAAAAGTCAAAGGAACATGACTGCAAGAGTGATTCTGACAATAATAACAATATCTCAAGTAAGAGCACTATTTTCATTAAACTGCGATACATAATTGCGTGACCCATAATGATGCTACGAGTCGCGTTCTGTTCCATGGCAAGCAACCCGTTACAGAGATAATAGTGACGCAAATCACGCAATACTGTTGATGCTTGTTACAGTGCCTTTAGGACTGCAGACTTCGGGTTCGGTACGTAGGCCTAATGTAGTTGGAGGACTTCCAAATCCAACTATGAGGTATTTTCGGAGTATCGCCTTAACAGAGGCGTTGTTATTGTGTTTTATGATGATGATTATGATGATGATGAGGAGGAGGAGGAGAAGAAGAAAAAGTTCTCTGTCCGAGGGAAGTTCATTGACTTTACGGCACCCGGGGATGAGATGAGTGAGGTGCTTTCCCGTTGCTTTCCTCACATACATTTATGGGTGAGCAGCTTGTCCCAGGTGGCTACACAATGACTTGGGGTGGGTTCTAATCTGCGACCCTTCGGTTGCCAGGTACAGAACATACCGCTACGCCACCGCGTCCCATTCAGGTGTTATGGATGGTAATATCAATGGCAATTGAAAATTTATATAGCTCCACCTCAGGAGAGAGACTCATCAGAGGTGCTCCAGACCTAGCACAATGAGACCACAATCGAAGAGAATGGTCTTCAACTGAATTGCCTTGTTCTGCGACACACTGCCTAATTTCCTTTTGAGGTACTACCTCCTTCCGCCACTATATTATACAATGCCATACCTTTATATGTGGATAACCGATTCCTCCAAACCGCAGGAATACGGGGTACGTGGGACATGCACAACCCATATGACAATGTTCTCAAACGAGATTATGTCTCACATGTAGAATATCGGTGGGACATCTGTGGAACATAATATGGGACTAAGGCCTACTGTCGTATGGTCTTTAAATATCCTATAAAGGCTTACTTACACGTACACATGATGCTGATGAGTTAATCGGTGTCACTGGCGTCAATCTTTTATTCAACAGGGACATTGCTTCTTCTGCGATTGCAACTGACTTGGGGTCGAGTCTTCGTCTTCTGCAGGTACTGGATCAACTGTCGAAACAAAACAATCGAATTTCTCTACACTTTGGTTGAAGCACTGGAGCGGAAAAGACTTCTCTACTACACGTAGGCAAAAAATAATTTTTGGCTAAACAGTGCCCAAGTTATCTAAATTTTGGCCGATGCAATTGAAGGATTCAATGCAAACAACCAGGTATACATGTCGGAAATAATGAGTTTTAGGAAAATGACTTCAAAAATTCCATGCTTGAAACTATTGCATATAAGCCATTTGACGAACAATCGACAAGCTGTTCGAAGCATCATGTAACTTAAGATTGTCTTTCGCGAATTTGTTACAATATGCAATCTGAAAGATAACATTATAGTTTTTATGCGACATTTTGCTTCACACCGGGTTATTGTCATTAACAACACTTTATATCAGTATCATTATGGGTGCAGTAACAGGTTATGCCAACAAAGGTTGCTATCTAACAGCTGCATTGCCACAACCGTTTAGCCACATTTTAGAACAATTAAGTGACAATAATCTGGTAGACCCTATGTTAAATAATCTGTCTGTGGCACCTCTTTTAACATAAGGATTAAAAGGAAAACGACGATGCTTGTTTTCATACCGGGATATTGCATTAGAATATTGGTAGAATACTGAAGACTGCATAAATACCATATTCATTCATCACGGAAATTTATATAGCGCCTCTTCACGTTCCTACTTAGGAGCGCTCCCAACTCAACCCTGCTGAACAGAACGGTCTTTAAGGGTAGGCCTACTAATAAAGCGCATATATGTTGACATAACATCCAATATATCCAAAACATCCAATATATTATTCAATATATCTCTGTCACGAAAATGACTATTTGCACCAACTTTGCAGGGTATAACGACGCACACTGGCATACGTTTAAGCCAAAAAATGGTATGTCGACATACCCGGTAATTGCTCCAAAGCCCTTCAATTATATATCTTTGACGATCGAAGTGTTAGTGGCAATTTATTAACCTCGTCATTGCAGCCTAAATGATGTTCGAATTTGCATAAATTAGCAATATATTTATGTCAACGCAGCTACGTTTTAAGTAGGGCCTACATCTGCCAATCACTTTTGCCACACGCTCTTTGATTCTTAAAACGTACGTGCATAGGTTACGTAGGTTATATTTACAGACTAAAAGTCATCTTATTGTGTTATATAGTAGCCTACGTTGTATAAATAAACGTATCATGTATATGCATTTAAATATTGATGATAAAAAGTGTTTAATGTAATTCGATTTTATTCAGAGACAAGTCTGAGTAGATAGTCACATTTTCATGTTATGCGAGCATGTATTACGGAAAAGCATTAAATTTTGCAATGCTAAACAATAGCAAAATAAACCTTTCTCCTGTGACTGGATCAAAACAATTATTGATCAATGTCATCTGTGGGATTTTTTTATCTTAGAGAGAAGAATGGAACTGCCAGACTCATTCTGTCTGAGATTGGCACCGATGATGACACCCTGCAACGTCTGCATCTGAAGTTTGCCTCGTTGTTCCGAAGGGATGTAAAATGCTACGCCATCTTGCTTCGGAAGCTGAAGGAAATGCTTACGATGGTATCGTCACGTATGGTCACGGAAGCACTGGCGATGACCCCGAAGCAAATATTTCAGGCCATTATCGCGTTTCGGTCTGACTTGAACGAACCTAAGATTGCCAGAGACGACGGCTTTAAGAGATGTTCAGCAGTGGTTCGTCTAGGGCTCAGTAGCATCGCCAAGGCGTTCAGGACGAACGATGAACCTCATCTTCATCTGACTACGTTTCTCAGCGTCATAACGGAAAGAGACCTGGAAATCACCGGTGACGTACGGCGTTTCATAAAGACTCTGACCTGCCAGCGTAATGAGGCTAAGTACATCGCGTCGACGACGGTTGTCAGCCTCCAGGAGATCGTTTCCAATATGAACAACGATGCAGAAAGTCTACGTGGCGCGATTCCCGGCTGGATAAGGAACCGCGACGAAACGATCTCCTGTCTGACGGACATTCAGAGGGAACTGCAGAGCATTGCGAGGGGAGTGGCAATTACGCAGACAGTCGGGTCATCCATCGGGGTCATAGGGGGAGTCATTGGTGTCGTTGGGTTGGTCTTGGCTCCGTTCACAGCCGGTGCCAGTCTCCTCCCAACGGCCATAGCAGGCAGCATCGTTGCCGGTGCCGGCGCGGCTGCGGGCATCACGGCCACCATAACCGAAATGGTGATGGTAAGAAAGCAGATGGAGACGGCAATGACCCGTCTCCAGGAGGACGCAGACCAGTTCGAAATCATCTCAAGGCTGATGAGGTTCTTCAAGCAGAACTCGATGCTTCTCCTGCGATATATCCCGCACGATGAACTGGAACGTTCCATCTCGCTGGCCGCAGACTCGGACATCCAGATGGAGTTGAGCGAATCCCCGTTGGGCCAGGTTGGTGCGCGGTTCCTCGTGAGTGCCGCACGGGCAGTGACCGTGGGTGGCAATGCGCTGGCAGCATCGGTCACTAGACTCGTCCTAACGGGGTCCATTGCAGCGTCCAGAGTGGCGATGATGATCCTGGCACACAGCCTCGCGGTCATTGGCATTGGATTGGACGCGGCCAATCTCGTCATTGCCGTTCGAAACCTTTTTAAGGACGGAAGGTCTCCATGTGCTGACGAGATTCAGAGAATTGTCTCACGTTTGGAGGAAGAAAAACAAACTGTTAGCCATTTTCTCAACGAAATAGACTCGGAAAATTAGACTGAACAAGCACTTCGTTGTCAGCTAGGTGGCAACATCACATTAACACCATAAATATTTTGGTGAATGAATTCCATTGCAACGCCTATAAATACGTTATCATGTAGTGTAATTAATATAATGTAATGTAAGATAAGAACATCTGCATAGCGCCCCTCCAAGATTTCTACTAAGAGGCACTCTCTGAGCTAGCCCAAATGGATGTTCCGAGTCTCTGTGCCAAGTTGCGTCCATAACCATGTATAATGCATATACTCACACAATATATAGCGACTTATGCATAATACTAGCTGCATGTTAATGAAAAGACATTAGTTAGCGAGTAGTGTAAACTAGATTGTGCTACTACAAGCTAAGACTGTTCTTATGCGGTTCAAGTAATAATGCCTCGTTGCTGACCATCTCGCATCCGTTAGATATTGTGTCCAATTCAATGGTATTTGGACAATTTAGTGAGTGAATGAAAAATATGGGATCTGCTTGCCAAACGTCAATTCTTTAATCACAGGCACGGTCAGTCGCTAAGATGGACATAGAGTGGACATTAGAATGGACGGCCGAGGGTGAAAGCAATGTGACCGATGAATTCACGAAACAGAAACAGAAACATCCAGAAACAGAAATCTAAAAGTTGCTGTGCATTTGTTGAAGGATAAAATTGTTGAGATAAACTTTTAAGTCAGCACCCGTCTATTAAAGTAAAATGTTGCGATGATGGTTAATTTCATATTATTAAAGTTCCTGCATGTTGTCGTCAGAACATAATCAGATAGATCTACACGTTTTGTGCAGAGAGGTATAGGCCTACGGACGGTGAAACTTGTATGTAATGTTCACTATTATTAATGTTTAGGCCTACTATATTATACTATTATATGTAGATTAATCTTAAAACATTTTTGGCTGTGTTATGATCAATTTTTTAGTCTGTTGGTCTACCCAGGCTTCATAATTTTAAGCAATCCTATCACAATGTGTGCGATAAAAAAATTATCTGCATGTTAACGATCTCTTCACCATAGGCCAATTTACTATAACCTTTATAATGGCACCTCTAATGCGTACTTTTTCAGCCATGACAATTATTAAAACTTATGATGATCCAAATTGGCAAAATATGACAATAAGCTAGGATTGGCTATGGCCCAATATAGGCCCCACGCTCCCAGAGATCAGCGTCGAGGAGGTTAGCGTTCCATTCGGAAGAAAAATTGACAGCTAAAGCTTTCATTTGCCAGAGAAACTAAGATTAAGCTGACGGAAAGGAATTTCTAAGGTTAAGAACAATACAATCACTCTATAAATCGGCTGTGAGCCACGACTTGCACGCCCTTATGTGCTCAATACATGTGACGCTACATAATTCAGTAAATCGGATTTTGCGTAAGACGTATGGCAAGTAGAGAACCAGCGTGTGACCTAGAATATCAACGAAAATTGGGAGGACGGGGTGCATTCTTAGACGCGGTGAGGCTACAGGAAAAATCATGACAAAATTGTGATTAAATATCATGAAGATCGTCGTCGTTCGTCTGGAATTCGTTTCGAGTTTACCTGGACAATATTTTGTATTTATCCTCCAAAATAAAATAAGCCTGTGTATACCCGTTTCAATTTCCGTTAGTCTTGTACGATACGCCGACTCATACGTCAATGGCGTCGCATGCTTTCCTTCCAATCCTTATTCATTTTATATAAAATTTGTTGTTTGAAGTCAAAGTCACTATTTCTTTTTGACAGGACTTTTAAAAAGCATCATTGAGATGATGTCAGAAATGCTGCAGGAAATGCATATCTGTAAAAGCATGAGGACATTTCTTACAGCATTTGGGGCATCTTGGACCATTAGTTTGTAAAAGCGTTGTTAAACTTAATTTATCACCAAATTGTGTGAACAAATGAGTCTTGTTTATGTAGAACTCTTTGTGCTTTACTGTAGGTTTAAGGTTAAAATACTTAATAATTGGTCAAAACTTATGGTTATATCAATGTTGAAATGTTACCAAATTAATTAATTTGTTTTGAAACTGTATTATTCTGGAGAATAGTAGGGTCTACGCTGTCATAAAATATCATATGATATTAGTGTCAAACAGATGGCTGGGCGACACAATGAGGGGGACTCCCTCCTAAGAACTATAATTGAGGAGAAATGGAGGGGAAAGCTAAGAGGAAGACGAAGAATGATGCTATTGAACTGGTTGATGAAGGGGAAGGTTTACTGCAAGTTGATGGAGAGATCCGGAAAACAACAGAAATGGCGACATTTGACAGACGAACCTGCACAAGTAGGAAAACAGAGAACTAAAAGAAGAAGATGGTTTGAGAGTATCTGTTTTAAAACGCTGTGCCATTCATGTTTTGATGTGTCATGTTTGTACATGATATACAATATTCAAACTCAAAGACTGATTGGTGATCAGAAAAGCTCTCGATGCAGGAGGGCGACTATTTAGCGCCTCAGGTGTCTGTTAAACGAAGAGCTGCTGACCTCTGTAATGTTTGTCAAGCAAACGCAGATAGTGCCGATGATGACGTCGCCACAGCAATAACGCATTGCGTTGAATGTCACGAGAATCTGTGCGACGAGTGTAGTAAAACATCACAAACGACAGAAGCTCAGCCGACTACGTAAAATTGTTGCCTTGTCAACCGACAGGAAATACGTCACGGATTGGAAGTCGAGCGTCTGCGACAAACACGGTAAGGTACAGCGGATGTACTGCGTCAAGTGTAAGTTATCCATATGCATGGGATGCTTTGATGAATGTCACCAGCTGCACAAATGCACGATGATCAACAAAGCTGCAGAGGATTTCGAGTACCGCATCAAATCCGAATTGGGAAAAGTTGCTGAGAACTATTCTTATGCTACGGGCATGAAGCGCCGTCTCGATCAGAGCTTGAGAGATTTCCTCGAGGAATCGAAAATCTTACAAGATGAGATATTTCGAAGGGGCATGGAGCTGAAAGATATCGTGGATCAACACGCAGGCGTTCAGAATTTACGCAGGAACTTGTCTTTATATCTGAAAAACGGCTTAAAAAATGAAGGATGTCAATGACGAAATCGATAACCATCCGGTGGCGATCGAAAAGTTCAAAATATCCTGTAACGAGATGCTAGATAACGGATCTGCCGTCGAAATCTGCAAAGCTGCGGATTACATAATCGACCAAGCGGAGCAGATCAAACGGTCATCAGAGTCCCGTAGCTTAACCGATGACATCCCACAGCCGAGGCTATCACTTAAAGAGTCTCATATTGAAGACTTTCTTAGTTTGAACAACGTCATTGGTACCATTACAGGTTGGTTGAAATTTTTTTCTATGATCGTATCTAATTAATTAATTTACAAATAAAAAACAGTAATAACTATAGTTATTATATTACATAACAATGATCGTTCTATCCTTGACGTGCTTAATGCCTTCCTAGGGTCATTCCTACCTGATGTGAATACGTTTAAAATGTTTACAAAAACCACTCCCTGCTTGGCAGAGGTTCTAGATGCAGTTTATCGAGACCCTTGTAGCTCATTATATAGAACCATATAGTTACGTGGCACTCTGTCAAATGGGCGGCGGTGTTGAAGGATGTCAGTCAATCGATTCAGGTTCGAGGTCGGGGCCATAGTGTCCACATGCAAAAGTGTGCAAAACAGACCGTCTTGCCAACCCACTATTCGGGTATGCAAAGACGTAGAGCTTGGATCGCCAGGTAATCTCTTAATTAACACTTCAATCACCAGCTGCAGTGGTCTCCTTGTAGCGTTTAGTGCACTGTCTTTGTTAATGTGTTGCTATTTACTTTTAGCTGGGGGTATGTGTCCAGTTCTGGTTTTTTGATGACATATATTTTCTGTATGTAGTTCGTATTCGTCAATCAGACTAAACGCCAAGCTGAACATCGGCCAGAGACCAGCGTGTGGCGTAACAAAGCGACAGAACAAGATCTATGTTTTATGTCACAGTCCGTCGTCCATTCTCGTGTTTCAAGACGATGAACCGTTTCTGCTTCAGACCGAAATCAAAACTGACGCCATTCGAAAGCCATGCGACATAGTTGCAAGCGAGAAGTTGAAATGTCTGTTCATTAGTGATAGGGAGAACGAATGAGTTTGGCGGATGGGGGTGGATTTCAGGGTCATCATCTGGTTGACAGGAATTGGAGATTCGTTCACTCTGTCGCTCACTCTGGGCGATCGACTCATAACAGTGAGAAAGGGTCAGCCTGCCAACCTGGAACTATACGGACCTCATATTTCCAGCATCCAAAAAATCGTGCAGCTGCCACGGTGCATTGCAAATCCGTGCCACGCAGTGGAGGCATATCTCGGTCATTTTCTGGTGTGCTGTGGCGGATGGAATAGCAAGGCATCTCAGTTGTACGAGGTAACAGAATATGGGAAAATTCTGCGTAAGTTAAATTGTGGAGTGACGTCGGAGCTGGGGATTTCTCGTCATCTGTGAGCTGACCTGGATGGTAGTGTTCGTGACTGACTCGTGGGGTAGCAGGGTGTTGCTCTTCGACATAGTATCGGAATCAGGCAAGGCGGTCTTGAAGGATAGCAAGGACGGAGTTCTGTCACCTTGGAGACTCTGCTTCGACAGCGAGAAGCGGCATCTGATTGTCGTGCACGGCCACAGGAAAAATGGAACGGCTGGAGTTTACAGTCTGGATCCAGCGTAGATTTAAATCCATGGGCGGCTGGATAGTGTCTACGCGCTTGGTGGTTAAATGGAGCGTTATTTCGAGATTGTTTTACAAAGCCTTGTTATTGAGATTCTGGCGCGATTTTTTTAACTCTTATTCTGTGTCTGATTCTGCGTTTCGTTGATGGCATTCATCTAACTTATGAGAATGTCATGTAAAGTGTTTCGTTTATGGCATTAATTAACCTGACCTGGGAGAATGTCACGTAATTTCATTTCGTTACTGTTTACATTCCTACACCGTTTGGATTTTACGCATTATTGGATTATATTTGGACAATTTTAGTCAACATCACCATGTCGACGTAAAAGTGTTTCGATCATGGTGAATCCAAGACCAGACCCAAAGTCTCTGTTAGTTCATGTTTCGTCACCCGGCACAATGTTTGGCCGAACACCAAAATGCGCGTTATGAGCAGGTTAATATCGGAGGTGTGTTCTTTCGTTCATAATTTTCAATATAATAATGAAAAAATTTACTAACACGAAAGATGGCGTTTACTAGCATTTAAGATAACGTCCATTTGATCGCTAGTACACTGTAGTGGTGCCAACAGAAACATTAATACGATCAACATTTCACATGTAAGCTAGCTTCAAGTTAGCATAAAAACCGGCACCGTGAAGTGCTGCTTTAGGCTCTTGGCATTGTCTGTATCTCTCACTTCAGACTCTCGAAGCATTTGTATTTCATTGACTTCGGCCTGTGGTTTAATGCACATGCATTAACTAGAGCACATCAATTCGCTATTATGCTATTGATGTGTTATACGAAAATGTAGGCCTATAGAAGCCTATCATCAATTTGGTCGCTAGTATACTAGAGTTGTGTCAACAGACACATCGATGCGAATTGACGTCAAACTCTCGTGTCATGTCCTGGCATCATGACGGTATATACAGCCTTACAGAGGCTTTTTCGCTTACGTGCAGTGATGTCGATATTCGAGACTTCGTCTACGCGGATGCATTAGCTTCTAACGATTTTGTGTGCTAACAGATATCCGGTGACGTTCACTCACTTTGCCCGCAACTCTCATTTTGATCACTTTTTTATTTAGTAGGTTGTGTTTGTGATGCATAGAATTTGTGGTTACCTTTAAATCTTACTCAGTCGAAATTGAAGATTCCATAACGATGGCTAGGAAGCAAATACGTGTACACAGCGCTGATTTCGAGAATAATAGATACGCAAATGGCCGCGAGGAGAGTATTACTCTGGCGAAAATAAGAAACTTTGCTCGCGAAGTGTCGATCATAGGAGTCCGTAACTTAGCAGATAGTTCGCTGCATGCTTTTAATAAGGCAATATGGGCGGCGCTTTTATTGGCTGGCTTACTCTTAGCGGTTTATCAGATACAAGACCGAGTATGTGTCTACTTGAGTCACCCGGTTCAAACAGAAACTGATATCATACAAGCTCAGGAACTCAAGTTTCCTCAAGTAACAATCTGCAATGAAAATACTGTAAGAAAATCAGTTGCGAAAGAATATGGTAAGTAAATACTTACTGTCAGAAGTAATAAACGATTCTTATAGTCATGAGGCTTTTGATACCTAGTGTCCATTGAAATTAACTCTCCTGAATAATGTCGGATCCTTTAGAGTATTGCTTTAATAATGATGAGTTTATGATTTCGGCTGTCGTAGAAGAACACGACATTATTAGACGGCCATGACATTATTAGGCTTACCAGAGAACTTCCTATCTCGTTTTACTGCATGTTTAGAGACGCTGGCTGGAGTCCCCGAAAAATAGTTTCTGTTTAGTATGGTTGCCATAGCTCAATTCTGCAAGAGAACCTCAGTTTGTAGTTAGGCCTTAGTCTGCCTTCAAGAGTAAATTATGTTAGTTTGGCCAATGGTCGAATTCAAACAAGGCTCTGTTGAAATGGGGGCAATAATATGGAGATGTCTGCGACAAGATATTATACACAATTCGGCAAAAAAAGTGGGCCTGATGTTCGCAAGCTTTTAAATCCGTAATTATGTGCAAAGTTATTAATATTTTTATATGAACTGTTGCATGGTCAAGAAGAGATTAACGAAGTTAACGAACTGTCGATAAACTTCCTTTACCTTTCTTTGACAGCTGTTAATTGAGTGTAGGCTTACGGCATTAAAAAAAGTGACAACAGCTCTTATTATTGTTTTCAGTTCACTCTTTAGCAGTAGTTTTATGTTCGAGCAGATGATACTAATAAAAGATGATGATATAATTGTGATTGTCAAACATTTTTATGGCAGTTCTGATGCTTAAAGTTACTCAAGTAGCCTACTTAGCTGTTTAATTTTATATTCCTACCTGGGTTCCACCAGCTGGAGCAGCCTCCCCTCCTCTTTTGGAGGAGTTGCCCTCTCCCATGGCTGCCTTCCGGAAGCGCATGAAGACTTTCCTGTTCTCCGTTTTGCTATAATATGTTGGGATGCGAGCGCATCTGATTTGAGCGGCGCTATATAAGTGCTCCATTACATTACATTATATTACTTTTGTTCGAACGGTTTGCAGTTTACTCGTAATATGTTATTTAACTTTTAGGTTTGGACCAAATCTTGCAAGAAATGTTTCCACCTTTTCCAATAAACAATTTGCCTACACCAAATCTGACGCAGTTAAATCAGTCAAAGATGACATCCGAAGAATGGGCAGAGATACGTTTTAATTTATCTCAGCCCTACTACGCTGCCGTTCAATATGTGCGTACATGTATATAATTATATCATAACAGGGAACTGATTTGCATGTGACCAGGACACAATGGCCTTCGAGAGGCTCTTTTAAGGCGCTATATAAATAGCTTAATACATACATACAATGGCATAACGCCATGAAGCGAAGTAGAGCAATTGCTCCAGAGCGCCTAAGGCTGAGAGGCGCCTCATTGGCCAATGTCATTTGTTATTATTATTTCGGTCTATGGCACAAATATAGACCGAAAGCGTCGTAACCCGTACGCGTCGGACGAATGTAAAAACCAGTGTTGATCAAGCGATATACAATTGAGTTACTGAACTATAAAATTCGATGTCTAGCAAGTATTAATTGAACGTAAAACTTTTTAAACAATGCTTATCATCAGTGCGGAAAAATTCAAACTTTTGCTTTATATTGTGTGAACAACTATATGAAAAAAATGTCCGATGACGAGTATGAAACGTTCTAGATCAGTGACTATGATTTAGCAAACGAATTCAATCCAAATCGGGACAGATCAGTGTCGTCAAGAGTACTTAGCGGCGATGCGAATAGAACACGTAGGCTAAGCAGGAAAATCTTCGACTAGATAAAGCATTACTCGACAAGGTCCGAAAATTAAAAAATTCGTTTCAGTGCCGCAGCCGCCAAAAACAAGACAGTGTAAACACAATGGCTGCAGACAGTGCAAAGTATTTTATTTGAATTTGAAATTTGTCGCAAATACCAAATAATCCGTAAATTCGATGAGAAAGTGCAGAAAGGCAGAATAACAGTTGTGTATTTGTGTCTATTCTGTTACTTCTTCATGAGGCACTGAGTATGGACTTTGCTCAAGTAGGGGCGCTTGAGCAAGGTTTGCTCCAGGGCGCAACAGAGGCAGTTACTCCACTGCCTGGACATGGTCAGAAAGTGTTACGATGCAGTTAAAAAAATCGAGTTAAAATTTTCGAGGCTTATAAATTATTCAGTGAATACTTATTAGTGGCCTTAACATCATGGAAATATCAGCGTGCTTGTTGAGGGCAGGTTTGGACCACTATAGGTCTCAAAGCTGGCATGTGTTCACAACTACAGAATGGTACTCAATTAAGAGTCAAATTTTGAAGCATAGACAAATTATCATTTAAAATTGCTTCCAATGTTCTCAATGATCTCTAAGAGTCGTATACCAAACTAATGCTTCTGCTTAATTCAGTCTCTCAGCCTGTTGTCCTGTTATCTGCAGCGATCCATTCTAACTCTGGATTTTCATGGGATCGTGCATTCATAGGCCTATAAATTATTATAAGATGTTGGTGGTGCTATTTTAAAACAGAATCAACTAATTTTGATATACATGTACAAAGAGTTGGACTTGGCTGGAATGTCTGAAAGACAACTAAACAACTCTCAATCTGTCCTATCTTACAATCAGACTCTGAGTGTACCATTGGAACCACTACATATAGTTAGCACATTCATTAAAGTCTTGAGTACTCTTGACTATCGCAGCCGTAGAATATAGTTGAGTTTAACACGGCCAAATCCCTGTGGAGAATGTCATTGCCGATTGCTCATCCTCATCGTACTCAAGTCTCATGATTTATCGCTCAACAGGAAGTGGTGAAAATGACTACCATTTTCCAACTCAGCTGTGCCGCAGAGCGGGGTCGTATGTAGAAGCTCCTGGAGAGGATGAGGCTCAAACATTTCGTATAGCCTCAAGCTCCGAATGTGGCAGAGATGGCGGCAGAAGAGGATGGGCGTCTATTTAAAACTGCTCGATTAAACGAACAGCATGTTATACATGTATATCGGCTATCGCCTAAACATCGATCATCGAGCGGTTTATGCGCTCGATATCGGAGTCATGATTTTGTATTACTTGGATATTCGAAATTTATACCCAGAGTATTATACCAAAACATATGCTAACAAAATTCATCTAATCCCATTTAAATTTCAAACCAACTGATTTTCTGTTTAGGCGACACCAAAAATCTGTAGGCAAATTAGTATGACTATAGCTACAATTTGCGTTTTTGTCAGCATGATATCTGAATAAACGAAAATTGATTGACTGATTGGTACTGAGCTTATATCGGAATATAATGACTCTAATTGTCAATGGTAAAGTAAAGAAATGCGAACAGTAGACTTTTGCTGGAATTTTTTGTGGAATATTATTTTTTGCATATTAAAGGCTAAACAGTGTTGCGCTGTAAAAGTTTTTGCAGTTTGTTAAGCAAGAGAAATTCTGAAATTTCAGTGCACTTGGGCCGGAATGGCATGCGATTTTTCGTGGTTTGATCCGATTCCTACAAATCTCGGTCATTGTCTTGCATTCAATACAGGTAACGTATTTATCTCTTAAATGAAGTCTTTGAATGACAATAATTGACGGTATATAATCTTTAAAACGCACTACTTAGTATGTATACTAGTAGCAAAATAATTTTATTCAAAAGTTTGACAGTCAGTCAACAGTTTGTGCTAGGTTTGTTCTCACTATACATATATATATATATATATATATATTGGAGCATAATTTTGTTATACTCGTCATCCATCCTTATTTAATCAATTTCAAACAGATTTTGATAACTTGCAAGTGAAGAGGAGTGCATAAACAGTATAAAAACGGCCATTAGCTATATATTAAGTTGTATTTCAAGGAAAACAGGTCATTTCACTCAGTTGCTGTAGTGAGCACTATTCTGCAAATAGTCGCAGTCGTAATCTCCAAACTTCTAAAGTACCACTGGAAAGCCGAGCGAAGGAACCAGCTTAATTATGAGCGCTGCGTCGAATCAGAGGGGTTGTCAAATATTCATAGTCAGCAATCAGTAATAGTTATAGATGGAATATATTGGTTGGTGAGTTTTGCACAGCTCGTTTGAATCTAACTGCAAATCGTGCTGGAGCAAACCACGGTGCACAGATACTTCTGGTTATCGACCAACCGGAATATCTCGTTCCTAACTCAGCAGCTGCGGGATTTAGAGTAAGAACTTTGGAAGGAAACAAATCCTCGCTTCATCATGCATTTTAAATTTTATAATAGACTAAGAGCACGAAGTCGCACTCAGCTCATCATATACATTCCTCAGCTATATGTTTTTGTGTTGTCGAAATAATAATTATGACTAGACCTAGGTGTCATGATTTTGCTAGACATAAAGGTACGTTATGACAAGAGGTTTTATCTCAAGTGATATTTTGAGCTTCTCTAGTACCACGCCAATTTGGTATTTCACGCATCTTTTCAGCTTCGATTTCAGTAGTTTCCTAAAATGTTGCCACTTTGCACAACTTACTCAATCTGTCAATGTAGTCATCACCTTCTCAGACGAGTCCTGCGCCGATTAAACGTTGTGATACAATGACATAGCATATAACAAGGGTTTAAAGTGGTTCAGAAGACGTTTAGTCTGGTTAAAACCACTGTAATTTTGCCTGGATGAGTTTTAATAGCCCAATTTTCCAAGTTTCCTCTTAAAAGCTGTGACAGTGTCCACCGAAACAGTAGGCTGCTATCATCAAACCATTCCACAAGTCTACAACTCTTCCACTGAAGAATTTCTGCCCTAATGTTCCTTTCGGCTTCTTAAACAATTTATAGGCCTACATGTGTTCCCGAGTTACTATATTTGGTGCAAATTGAAAGATATGTATGTAAATTGAAAGATATGTGCCTAACTTGAATATTGCTTGCAAATTAAAAAAATTTGAAGTTGAATAACCACTATTCAACGTCTAATTATTTTAACAGTTTGCATAGGTCCTTATTGCTTTTCTCTTGAAATATTTGACTCGTGTCATTCAAGTGAGTGTTGCTAGAAATTTGGAATCGAAATTGTGTTTATAACTTTAGGTTCTAATACACGATCCTAATGAAATTCCATTGATGAAAGAATCTGCCTTCAGAAGTTCACCTGGATTTTCGACGGTTATTGCTATATCACAAGAAATAGTATGTATTCATTTATATTTTAGAAATTATTTCAGGCTCACTGTTTTAACATAATTTACGATGCAAAAAGCATATATAAAAGGTTCCAGTTCGTTCAAACTATAAAAATTCTGCTTGCCCAGAGTTGTCCACGGGTCTGATCAATTCGTGGTTGGGTCGGATTGGGTCGGGTCATATACTTCATGGTTGGCGCCGGGTCAGATATTCGGCTTCATAGTCGGGTCGGGTCGGGTCGTGTTGGGTTCATATTGCACGGGTCGGATCAGGTCGGGCCATTAAAATTGACTTGTAGATAACTTATTTTGAAGTTGAAAGATTTTGGGATATATATCTTCTCATATATATCTTTACCGGATATCGCTCACCGATGTTGTCACTGCGAATTAAACTAGGATTTCAAAAGATAGATCTATATGAGCATCTAAAATCACCGATCGTCATTGTTTGAGAATATCTATTAATGAATAAAAAGCCAGTAGGGCCTACTGCAATTCATAAAAAAGACAGTGTTGCAGTGTAGCAACTACTGAACTACATGTACCAGATTTAGAAATTAAGACTTAAAGTGTCGAATTTATCGGAGTGATCACTCCTTTAAAACGATAACCTTTTAACAACTCGATTTTAATATTTTTTTCTAACAGTAAAGGCATAACAGAACCAATGTTAAGAATTTAGCGTCAGGACTCGGCGGTGGCAGGTTCGGGCCGATAATGAGTGTCTGGAGGCGAACTCCTCACATCCAGCCAACCCGCTCCAACCGATGAACCTAATTAGGTCTATTTCTCGATATCCGGTCACTACTCATCTTAAGTTCGCCAACCGGGCGATAGCCAACGCTGCCCCACGACTCTCGAGTGATCTCCTGTCCTCCATCATCAGTGTCACTCGCTCTCACCGACCGTCCGCATCAGACTTCTCCGTCTATCCTATTATGACTGTCCACTCAGCACTAAAGTCACACCTTAAAAAAAATTCTCCACAATAAATCATCTGACCCTCCGCCTTCCATTATTCCTATCTAACTGAACGGCACCCGTCTTAGCAGCCGCTCTAGCCTTATCTTGATCTGAGACCCTTAACTCGGACCTTCTTTTAGCAGCCTTTTTGAAAACTTCTGACGCAGGGATCGGGAATAGGCATGTGCCCTACGCTTGGCTTGTAATTGGCGCTTTTAAAGTTTGGAATTTACGATTACGAGGAGTTAGGGTCGTTTTAGGATTTCCATGGGCAATTAGATGGGACCCGCCTAAATTCTAAACCGGCTCCATATGGGACTTTAAGTTTCATGTGGGGCCTTGTGGACTCCATGTAAGCATCATGAAGGTAGCAAGTCTTCTTAAAGCTTGACACAAATACTTGATTACGATTTCGACATCATGAAATCTGTGGCGTTTCATGAATTTCAGAATCAACACAATAGTCGTAGAATCCCACTTTTATGGACCACTGGGTCAGCTCCAAGTCTTAGACCTCAGCTGACCATGCCACAGAAGCAAAAACTAAATGAGAACTCTGCTATCATTTCAGTGTACCACCCTCACGCCACGCTTATCTGTAGATTATATACAATTGTAACTTATATATTTTCTTTCGCATGCATAATTTATGCTTTGTAAAATTCATTTTGACAATTATTCAGTGTATATAAATGATTTCCTGACCGTAGAGAGGTCGCAATATCTAACGGTCTTCTGTAGAGGAAACATTTGTAGGATAGTTAGCATATGAGGTCCACAACTTCTATGACTTAGTCTCCACAAGTCAATAAAGCTTTTGGAAGAGATAGTTTAGTTCCAAACTCCTATAATTATATTGGCTCCAACCATTAAGTTATGTAAGGGCAGCAGCTGCGTCTACAGATTATGTAGCCCAAATATTTTATAGATAATTATTGATATTTCCGTGTTAATTACGCATTTAGCTTTAATTAGCAATATGCTCATTGTTATGAAAGTAATAATGTAGCCTACACTGGCATGTCTATGAAGCTGCTGAAATGTTACGTCTTTCCAGGTTAACAAAATTGATCCACCATTTGGCGACTGCTTGAATGTTCCGGGATATTCGCTATCGGCGTGTTTCTCAAAATGTGAGGCCCTGTATATCATCGCAAGGTGCCAATGCAAACTATGGTACATGAAAGGTACTAAAATGAAAGGTATCAACTCTAAAAGTGTTTGTGTTGTCATTTCAATGGTGTCCAACTCTTGGTTTATATATTGTGATATTGTAATAATGACTAATTGATCAATTAACGAAAATTGTATACACAATTGCACATGTTTATAAATACTCATTTCCGTATATGAATATCTGTTTCTGTACCAATAACGTAGGCTAGCAATATTATATATATATATATATAATATATAATACTGCTAGCCTACGTTATAGGTACATATGCATGTCGTGTAGTATATATACATGCATATTCCTACATATATACATATATATATAAGCGAACGTATTGCTGTGTCTTATTTTGCTCCTAAGTATATTACGTTATTAAATTTGTGTCACCTTGAGAGGGCCGACAAATAGTCCCTTTCGAGTGAGGAGCTAAGAACGAGGAATTTTCTTGTAATGCGACTGTAGTCTTAAATAGTATCCTGTTTCACGAACAAGAGGGAGAAAGCCACGAGGCCCTTGTCCAGGGTCTGCCAAAATGGCGACTAACAGTGCACGGTCGACTTTAACCCTGATCTTTTCGAGTGTCGGGAGGGTAATTGTAATTTTAAAAAGACAGTTAAGCCATTTTTGTATCGCGGAGTTAAATCTCCAACCGAACTTCCCTTGGCTTCTGCTAAATCGCGTCTCAGAGTTCACTTTGTGCATCAAACATGTGTCTTAAAATTTTCGTAAGGTATTAATAAAGAGTTTGCAGCATAATTATTACATTCAATAAATGTTGTGATGTTATTCGATTTCGTTCCTGCGTGTATAGAAGTGTGTTTTTGGTTGCAGAGGACGCTCCCATTTGCGATTACCTACAGACGTATGCTTGTGCGTCGAGGGTACTTACTGAGTACGTGAATGACGAAGAAGGCTTGAGAAAGTGTCAATGTCCACCGCAATGCCATTCAAACAATTACAACTTCATCATATCCCAAGGCTTCGTCTCGGACTTCTTCGACGATTTTTTCGTCGCAAATCAAGGAGGACCAAAAGACTACATAGCAAAAGAAATGGTAATGCTGGAGATTTTCTTTTCAACCATGGAGTATAAGGAGATCACGACGGTCCCGGCCTACACATTTATGGCCCTTTTGAGTGACATCGGTGGAGCCCTTGGTCTTCTTCTTGGCGCAACTCTGCTGACTGTCTATGAAGTGCTAGAATTCGCATTGCGTCTGCTTAATATTGGCATGAGCCCGAGGAAAAAGACTCCTCCTCCCAATGTCGTAATCCCAGTTGACGCATATTGAGAGAGAACGGTTTCAACTGTAGTTAATTTTAGATGCAAACGTTAAAGTGGCCGATAACTTGACACCCGTTCATATTCTACCTACCACCGAAGATGAAAAAGCAGTCTGGTACTACGGGCACCGTATCATCAATGCTGATCTTGCTGAGAGAACTTTGATGTTGGCTGATAAACTTAACATATATACTTTTACGAGGCAATTGTCTGTTATTTGTAGTTGCCCTCAGAAGGGTGAACTACTGGAAAATTAATTAATCGAAATATTCAGATATTTATATTAAACGTGCTTCAAATAGCTGATCTATTAATCTGCCTTTGTTGCGTAATTCTGTTCATAAGTATCTTACGATTCGTGGACGATAAAAACAAGAACACTTAATAAACTGCAAGAATTTTCTTAATAACCTAAGTTCTTAGAGGTTTATTTTCTTGAATAAGACATCCGAGGGGTCTGAAACTATTGTGCCTTGTAATAGATTGAATATAGGTCTCTCATGAATCTACGTCTTACTGCTGCCTTTAATTGCTTAACTTCTCGTTGTATTGTCAGTAGTAACAAAACAAATAACAGGTAGTTTTCCTTCCAGATATTATCTTCTCTCACTAATTTCAGTTATTTCCTCTATTTCTGGCAAACGATTTTTAATTACAGTCCTCTCCTCAGTTCTCAACTCCTCGGTGACCGATTGAGTGACTCCATTTCCTTTTTGATGAGTGACTCCATTTCCATTCTGATTAACTTTGTCACAGTCACCAGCTCAGGCCTTCACGTTTCCCCCACACAAAGCGCTTCCAGTACAGATCAATAGCTTCCGTTTTCCTCACAATATGAGGAAAACTTTCATGTCGTTCGCTTCTTGTGTCAAAGGACAACAAATCGTTGTACTTTGTCCCACCACACGCCATCTTATGGATCAGTAGATTCAGTACGCCCATCCAGTCGCCTATGTATGCTTAGCGCACAGCCTTCTTCCCTCCCGAGCAATGAGGGGCAGATCTCCATCGCAACGACAAGACGAGTACATCGAAGAATCTTACCAGGGGCGTCAAACCCCTCGGAGTGATGGAGGCAAACCCCCCCGGTCCCATGTGTGAGGAAGCCAAGATATCCTCTCCCCAAAGACTCAAAAAATATCCCCTACCTGAAATTGGAGGCATTTACCTCCGGACCCGCCTATCTGGACGCCCCTAAACCATATAAACATTCGGGGTTGTTACCGTTGTAATTGAACGACGTCTGTAAGAGGTAAGCTGCTAATTCATGTGGGGCCTCTTCAAGAACAATCACTGAATCCACATCCAACTTGATAACTCGATCAGAGACAATGCTCCTCATTGCGGTCACAGCCAGGCATTATTAATGCTCAGTCAGTTTCACGTGCAATATTTAACATCGGCACAGATACGTTCTGTTCAAGCTGTTGATGTCATTCGACCTATAACTTCGACTCGCAAGATATCTATATCGGATTGAAGTTCTAGTTTAGCCTATTTAGTGCATTTTATAAATTAGAGCAATTAACCTCGGACAATGGTACTATGCATAATATTAATCCTTTAACAACGAGTTGTGTAGGTTTTCCCATGCATTTTAGTACACACTAGTCGAAGGGTTAATCGTATCTGGTTATTTATGTAGCGCTTCTTACTGTACTAGCTATTCAGAAGCGCTCTCAACGTGACAGTGCCGAGGAAATAAGTAAGTCTTCAGGCAGCGAAGGGATGAGGGTGGGGGCCCGATTAAAAGCTTGCTACGGATAATAGGGGGCAGGTCATTCCACATAGAAGGGCCCACAATGGCAAAAGCACGGTGTTGAGTTATAGTAGTCCTTGCCCGTGGAACAAGTCGATCCTGAGACCGGAGAGGGCGGTAGGAGACAGCAGACAGAGGCTTTCGCATTAAGTCGCAGAGATGTTTAGGAGCTTTACTCTGTTGAGTTCTAAGGACAAAGAGGAGTACCGTGTATTGGATGCGAGAGAAAATTGGAAGCCAGTGTAGGACGTCGGTTTTGTAGGTAGAAATGTGGGAGTAGCGAGGGATACGAGCAATGAGTCTGGCTGCAGAGTTCATAACAGACTGCAGGGAAGATAAGCGTGCCTTGGGAAGGCAGCAAATTGTGAATTGCAGTAGTCAATGCGACAGCAGATGAAGGCATGGACTATTGTTGTGAATACAGAAGAGGATACAGATCTTCTGATGGCTCTCAGACGCCTCAGGTGATAGTAGCATGAGCGCGTCAACTGTAAGAGGTGCTCTGAGAAGGACAGGGTGCTATCAAGCGTGTCACCTAGGTCACGGACACTGGATGCAAATGTGACATCAGGATGTTTCGCCATTCACTTCACTCGTCACATCTCTCGTACCTAAGAGCAAAACTCTATTAGACAAAACTAGGCAGCTATTATCCATTGCATGTCGTAATTGTGATCGTAATCTCCAAGCTTTTAAAACGCCACTAGAAAATCAAGCGTCGATTCAGAGGGGCTGTCGAAAGGGTAGTCTCAGAAAGGTCTGGGTTTCCAAAATCGATTATTATTATTTTCATTGCAATTCAACTTGAAGCGACGACCATCGTCAGACGTCGTGTACATTACGATTAATCCGCTGAAACGAGCTTAGGGAGGGGCCCGTAGACTAGTGGTGAACACACTGGGAGGAACCGAGATCGAGACCCGTCTCTATCCTAAGGTTGACTTCTTTCCTTCTTTCGCTAGGCGGCGGCGTTTGTTAAAAATGAGATGTGTAGCTTATCTGGCGCCCTGCGTGGCTACCGACTGTTGAATTCGACTCTATTGATAACTCGTCATCACTCGCTCATATTATACTTGTAATCATACTGTCATTTGGCAGTTTTGGATTGAACGAAGATAATTATTAATATTAGATTAACAAGTGACGGTGGCTTTCGCTTCCATTTTGATATCCGATAATATTAAGCCAGTGAAGCATTCATGAGAATTGGAATGAATCACAAAGCACTGTCAATATGATCCCGGTTGCGACGCATTGGCTAACAACTGCGTCGTCAAATGCGCTTTCATGCAGATCACGACTCGGTTCATTCATCGGAAGGTATACGGTCTGCCTGCAACTGTTATTTTGATCACTTTCATTTGGTAGGTCAGTGTTGTATTGGCCTGGGTAACAGACCCTGCGACGCTTGGTATAGTGCTAAATGTTTGAGTTTCACTCAGTAAAATCGAAATTTTCTTCTTCACGATGACTAGGAAACAAATACATGTGGAGAACGCTGATATGGAGAACATCGAGAATAAAAACGTCCGTGAAGAAAGTAGTAATGATGTGAACTTACGCAACTTCGCTCGTGAAGTGTCAATCATAGGAGTCCGTAATTTAGTAGATAGTTCGCTGCATGCTATAAATAAGGCAATATGGGTGATAATGTTGTTGTGTGGCTTACTCCTAGCCCTTTATCAGATATATGACCGCGTAAATGACTACTTGGGTTACCCAGTTCAAACAAATACAGATATCATACAAGCTCAGGAACTAAAATTTCCACAGATTACGATGTGCAATGAAAATACAGTCACAAGATCAGTCGCAAAAGAATACGGTGAGTGAGACCATTACTTTCAGAACATTACTTTCAATGCATTTCCGTCAGAACCGTACCTTAAAGAGTTCTGATTGATATTTTAAAATAACGTGCTTAACATACAGAAGCGGAAATTGTTCTAGTCTGGTGTAACCTAGTCCGATTCAATCTTAGCTAATTTGAGACATTCCGGAAGCTTCTTTTATCGTAAGGCAGAAATTGGTGGTTACTTTTACCAAATCACAAACAATGAACCACAATCATCAAACTCTGTTTGTCCCACTGCAATACAATATTCGTTAAATTCCAGAATATCCAGCTGACATGGCTGCAACTAAATTCATATTCAAAGTAGATATGAGGCTGAACAATGTGATAAAGTTGATACTTCACTCTTAACTTGACAGCTGCACATAACTTGTTGCGCTGTCTAATGCATGAATACGGAGTGACTTCAAGAGAATAACTAATTTTTCCCTCAGTACAATCTTCATTGAATATTGCAATCAGATCTGTCCACTACGTTTCTCGTTCACCATTTGATGTAAATGAAAGTTGCATTCTTAATAATAATAATTATGCCTTCTGATAAGTTAAACTTTACAATTACTCAACGTCTTAACCATTTGACGACGAGCTGAATATAGTTTTCTCCAACATATTGGCATACGCTCATCGTTAAAGGATTAATCACGGATTCATATTCACATTTCCAGCTTGGTTTAAAGCAAACATTAATAATTAGAGTGCTGAAGCCGCTGTTGCCTCTACAAAGAAAACAGTGTTTACAGGATAATATTATGTGGTTGATAATCGACCAAATTAGACTGATCTTATCCAAATGGCGTTGATGCAATCTGCTACAATTAATGAAGCCCGGAACAAGAAAATTTCGCAATGATGTCTTGTTCAGAAAGAAGGATCCAATGAATGGTTTGAATGAAGAAATATCCGTCAGTGGCTGTATTTCATATTTTAGTCTAGGGTAGATCAGCATCTGCACGTGAAGGGAAAACATCAATTTGACCTATGGCTTATCGGACTCCTGGATTTGCGGCATTAGGAATGTGTACTTCATTCTTCACTGATGATCCAATAGGGCAAATATCACGGTGCAAAATAAGTTTCAATGTAAGACTAGACTGTTGCTTTGTTGAACGAATGATAATGTGTAAAGTAACTTTATTGCATGTTAATTTGGCTCGAACGATCTGAGGTGTATTCCATGTTTTCTCATGAATATTTAGGTTTGGAGAAGATTTTGGAAGAGATGTTTCCTCCCTGGTCGACAGAAATGTTGCCCAAACCAAATCTGACCCAGCTTATTCAGCTCAAGAAGACACCCGAAGAATGGGAAGAAATACGTGTGAATATGTCTCAGCCCTACTCCAGGAGTGTCGTATATGTATGTAGGCCCAATTGGTGACGCAATGTAAACTAATAAATTCATATTGTTCTAGAAAATGGCGCTGGCGAGGCTTGAACCCTCAAGACGAGATCATAAACCATATACAGAGGCTGCAATTTAGCTTTAAATGCATTGTATGCATGTATCTGGCTATTTACATAGCACCTTATAAGAACCTCTCGAAGGCGCATTATTATACAGTACCAATAATACTAACGCAAGCACTAATACTGACATTGCTAATAATGGCTATGCAATTACAATGGTGCCAATACTTCAGGATAGGTGATAGAGTATTTGTTGCAATGTAAGAGCAAAATAATGCTAGTATTAAGATGAAAAGCACGTGTGATATTTATAATCACTTCGCAATAATAAAAATGACACGTTCTACACTGTTCTTCAGTATACGCCGTCCCCAGTTCCTCTTGTCTCCTAGTCGTTGCTCAGCGGTCTATTTAAACGCTCGACAACACCCCTCTGAGCCAACAGGTTTGGTAACAGCGTCATGTTGAAATTATCCTTATCACATGCAATTGCCACCATGATTAGACATGACATTTCCTCGGCAGATCGTCCTAAACCAGTATCCGACCATGCCATAAATCGACTGTTGTTATGATAACATAAAACTGTCTATGCATTCGTGACAGAATTTGGACAAAATGGATGGTCTGACTGAAAGCTAGTTGACGCTAAACAGACTGCTGGTAGAAAGCCGAACGTGCTCGTGAACTGTAAAATATTTAAAATTCTCTTTTGTAACTCTTTTGCAACTTTGTAATAGACTATTATACAAACTATCATAGAAGTAGCTTCTAGGCTCGTAGCCAGCAGTACAATACGGTAGCACGGTAGACGAATGGATTAACCGCCGGATCTTACTGTACCAATAGTTACCGAACAATTCCCAACAAGAAGCCTATCCTTTTAATTTAATTTAAGTTTCCTAGCCATCGTGGTGAATAAACAATAACACCATCGGTTACTATGTAGTGTGCATGTATCTTAAGCAAGTTCCTCGAACCACAGTAGCCCAGCGCCATAATGACTGATCATATCATATCCTATCATATGGTCGTGTCCGCCTTTCCCGACTTAGCAAGGAAAGCGGTATGAAGTACCACCGGATTGCTATGTTGTATATATTGCCCCGTTACGTTACATTACTTGAATGGCACCATTACATTTCCATTCATCGATATACAGGCGGTAGACTTGTCCGGTGCTACCATATTGACCAAAGTGTCTCGGCTGATGTTATGATATTGATTGAGCTGTTTCATAATTTATGATGCACATTCGAAATAACGGAATGTCATTACAGATTGCATTTGTGATGGTGAATGTCGCAAGCACTGAGGCAAAATAACAATGAATGTTTCAGTGTCAATGGGCCGGGAAAATATGCAATGATTCATGGTTTGATCCGATCCCCACAAACCTCGGACAATGTTTTGCTTTTAACACAGGTCTGATGCATTTATCTTCATTATTTTAATGGCAAATTTTTTTACGAATGCACAGATGCGCGCGGAACAAAAGGCGTAATTGAATGATGCTGGCTAATCAATATAATAGTTCATTATATTGACTGTACGGGTTGATAATCCCATTAGAGTCATGCAATTGTTCGCGGAAGTCAGTAAATATTTTATATATATATATATATATATATATATATATATATATATATATATATATATATATTATGATTATCAAAATCTTGGTGACACTTTGAAGGCTGATTCTTTCATCAAAAGAAAATTATCATCATATATATTACATATATACTAGTAAGCAGATATATGTACATGATATATATGTATACTAGGTGAATAAATCGATGTATGTGCATTAAGAGAGTGCCCAAGTGTAAAGACAACAACTATATGTTCGACTTTAGATTGCCATGAAAATAACTAAACATAGGGCCTATATTCGTTATCAGTTAGAAATCATTCTCAACAAATGCCACAGTTATTATTTGCATACGATAATGTATCAGTAGTTTCAATTGCGAGTTTATTGAGTTGATGTATGTTCCACAGCTCGTCTTAATCTCAGTACGGTCCGTCCTGGAACAAAGTATGGTGCACAGATAATATTACTCGTCGACCAGCAGGAGTATCTCGTGGTCAACTCACCGGCTGCGGGCTACAGAGTAAGACCTTGGACGGATTTGCAGCATCTGTAAATTGCATCTGATGTCTAGGCCTTCTGCCCAAACGCTGCACAGCTTGCTTATACTGTCCCACAACTAAATATGCTGTTGAACCAGTTATCTAAGTTCAACAGTTGAGACAAATTTTAGGACTAATTCTTGTAACTGTAATTGTAACGGAATACTTATATAGTGCCATTCGGTATCAGAGGCCTCAGTCCTTAACACCTTGAGCGAAAATTATCATCATCATGCATCTGTAAGAACGCTGAGGGTTCTACTTAAAACTAGATCAACTATTATATTAGATACTTAATAAGTTAGATTATGTTAGGGGCAACTAGCTACACATGAAGAGACAGTTAGAATACAACTATCTTTATTAAATGCAGAGTAGATATAATAATAATAACCTATATAATGATTATGACCAATACATAACAGTTACGTGTACTTACTAATATGAGTATGGATGAGATGATAACGACCAAGTCCTAAGATGATATGAGTTGACGAGCCTGACAAGATAGCTAGAGTTCTCCGGTAGTCAGACTGCAAGGTTCCTAACAGTGCTCTAGCATATAAGTGACTTTCCTCAGCCAAAGAGGTAACTGGCCTATCCTAGATCAGACTACTTTGATTGGCTAGTTACTGACCACTCAAGGATCAACTACTGACCACTCTAGCAATGAGGGCTGACTGCAACTGCTAGAGCCTACACGAGTGACTGACAGAACCTATACTGTCAGAATTAGTGAATGTTCAGCTAAACCTAATATATAATAATGATCTCTATATATATTGTCCAAGGCTATCTATTGTATTGTAAAGTTCATAATAATCACGGTTACACATCTGTAGGATGGTATTCGTATTGTTTTCCATTTTAATATTTTTGTGATATCCTAAGTAGTTGGTTGCTGCTTTAAATCCGTGATATGTCAACAACTGTATTTCTCATTCAAGGTCCTGATACATGATCCTAAAGAAATACCCTTGATGAAAGAATCAGCCTTCAAAGTGTCACCAGGATTTTCGACGTCTGTTGCTATATCTCAAGAAATAGTACGCACATTAATTTGTTATTAGGTCCATAATTTTCATATAATCCACATAATCAAGACTCAAGAATATGATCGAGTATCCAAATGTTTGCTATTAACACTATGGAAACAATAGCGTTCAAAGTAGGGGTGCCAACTGTCCCGGAATGGTAAAGTCCGTCCCGTATCCCGGGCAACACCCATTTTGTCCGGGAATCCAGGAATAGGCATGTAATTACAAAACATTATGCGATTCAATGACATTATCCATATCCAAGGAACGTGAATAATGAATGCTGCAAAAATACAACATAATAATTCCCAATGTGCGTAATCATAATCTAATCATAAGTGTTTCGACTAATCAACTTTAGATTAAGGACTCGAAAGTCTGGAAGTCTCGAACAGCATTCGAAATTCATTACTTCACAAGCCTAGCAGAATACGGAAAACTTTGTGGATTTGGGAGTTTGTCCAGGAGCTGAAAACCCTAGTTTAAAGATATCTTCATAATTATATTTTCAATGCTCACGAAGATATGCAACGTGACATTCATTGACTAAAAAATTATGACTTCATCTTAAATTGGCTGATGTGAGACTATTTAAAAGCGGTACTGAATAACCCAGGTCACGTTCTACACCGGTTCCTTACTCCAATAAAGACGACCTCCTACATCCTACGCCCACATGACCATGTTACTCCACAGGCAGACAATTTAGCACGAAAATCCTTTTTAATGAAAACGCTGTACTTTTAATGTGTTGTTATTTTGTAGATGACCTCCTACTCCCTACACGCTTGACCGTGTTATTCCACAGGCAGACAGTCAAGCGAAATAATCGTGTTTAATTAGAATGTTGTAATTTAAATATACTGATCACCAACGTGCGGATATGCAATTGGTTAAATAAAGAACATATATACTTACTTACTTACCTACTTATTAGCTTATTAACTTCCTCATAGTATGTCTTAAGCATTTTAGCGTGGAAAAGAGAATGAATTGTTCAATGAATAGTTTTAACCAGAGCGCCATAAATTATTAAAAGTGTAATTAGGCGCATTGAGATTGTGCATTTTTGGTCACTTCCTGTGACACCATCTTCATTGTGTGTCGCTGTGTTTCCAGATTAATAAAATTTCACCGCCTCATGGCGATTGTTTCGATGTTCCGGATTATTCCCAACCGGCGTGTTTTGCAAAATGTGAAGCGGAATATACGATTGCAAGGTGTCAGTGCAAACTATGGTACATGAAAGGTAACAATTGAGGTATCTGCTCAAACATCTACGTACATACAAGCATGCAAACATGGACAGATACATACATCGTTAGGCTACACTTTAAAAAAAACATGGGTAAGCAGCATGCATAAAATCGTGCTGCAAAGCCATATTATTCAATATACACCTATTTGTAACATTTGTGTCATTGAATAAACTAATAACGTGTACAAATTACATCATAACATACCATAATAACTTGGAACAGGCTTCGGCTTAAATGGCTGAAACTTTTCTAGCTGTTAAATTTTAAAAGCCGTCATAGTGTCCAATGAGACAATACTGGCATCCAAATCATTCCACATGTCAACTCTCGCACTGAAGAATTTCCGCCCTATTGTTCCCCCGTCGACTTCATGGCTTTGCTTATATCTGTGCCCCTGAATTGTTTGACTTAGTGTTAATTCAAATAATCTATCCCACTGTAGTGCTTCCTTTTTAGAAATAATCTGGTATGCTTCAATTAGGTCTCCTCTGTTCCCTCTTCTCTCAATCGTAGTCATCTCACACCCATTCAACCTTTTGTCATGGTCAAATCTTTGTAGCCCCTTATCATTTTTGTAGCTCTTCTTTGTATTTTCCTTAGCTTTTCCATGTCTTGTTTTAGGCATGCGTGCTGTATGCCTCCACACGTGGAGCGGATGCGCGTACCAAAATTAGTTTGATACAATGTTTCAATTTTTGATGTTTTTATGCAGAAGAAGCTCCCAATTGCGATTACCTACAGATTTACAGTTGCACTTCGAGGGTTCTTACTGAGTACGTTAGTGATGAAGATGGCTTTGGAAAGTGTCATTGTCCGCCGCAGTGTCATTCCAACATCTACAACTACATGCTATCACAGGGATTTGTCTCGGAATTTTTCGCCGACTTCGGTTTCAAGTTTATTGGATACCGTAACACGTCGAAGGACTACATGCAAAAGGATTTCGTGCATATAGAAGTGTTCTTTACTAGCTCAGAATATAAGCAGTTGACGATGGTTGCCGCCTACACATTGATGCCTCTGTTGAGCGATATCGGAGGAGCCCTTGGACTTCTTCTGGGTGCTACGCTGCTGACTATCTATGAAGTGATGGAGTTTGGAGCACGACTGTTGATTAACGGTATTTGCACAAGGAAGTCGATTTCTCCTGCTAATATCGTTATGCCAGTGAAAACCTATTGAAACAGTTAAATGTCTCAACATGTTAACCCTTTTGCCCCGTAGTCCTTCTGCTTCTTGGCGACGGCGTTGGTTAAGTTAGATGTAAAGCGTACTTGGTGCCCTGCGTGGCTGCCGACAGTTAAATTCGACTCCTGTGCTAGCATGTCATCATTTATTCATACTGCGTTTGTAAACATACTGCGGTTTATCAGTCTGAAATTAAACGAAAATCTTCACCTGTATATTTATCTTTGTTTAGAGAGGTAAAACCGATGTCCATCTTAGCACTATCTTGGTTTCCCGGATTTGAGCACATCCGGTTTCTGACTGGCGACCAACTAATCTCATATCCGGGTTCTTGCAAACTTAATTTGATATATCGCCGGTCTTCAGCTTGTCGTCAAGAAGCAGCTTTGTGTGGGGCTGAGAAATTTTAAAGAATTGCATCTGCGCTTACGTTTGCAAGTAAAATATGTCGCCTACTATAAGTGTATATATAAGTATTTATCATAGGCCTATGTTATGTTGACCTACAAAGTAAAAATAAATAGCCTACTGTTGTCATGTAACTTTTGCACATATGCTATTCCTATATGACCACGCTGAATCGTGGTGAAGAAACAATTTTCATGCAGTTAATTTTTAAGTTGCTGACATTTCAAAAGTTTATTTCATTTCATACAGTACAAGAGGTAATTAATTCATTGGAAAAGATCGGCATAACATTGCTAATAGTCGGCGGAAGTCCACTGGAGTAGGAGGTTGGTCGTCATCCTTGGAACTCATGTCATTGCCCGACCAGATTTGACGCAGTTTCTGTAGACGCATAGGTAGTATCGGGTGCTCGTCTTATCTCTGCATGTTTCATTAATACAAGCCAGGATTTTCTTTGCTTCTTTTGATGTCGTGTTGCTGACTTGCTCCGCTGGACTTTTCGTCCAATATGACTGTTCCAGATTGACACTGGTCTCTTGTCTGTCGCAAGGTAGAGTTTTCTGGTCATCGAACCACAAATTTACCTTCGTGGATTGGATAGACTCGTCTGCTGAATCTTTACTGTAAAGCACTCTTAAACAAAATAGAACGTTTCGCGATGTAACGCAAGTCCGACATAATGCTGTTTCAAAAGACAAAAACGTTAAAGAACGTGATTTTTATTAAATTAATATTGACAAAGATAAACACGAAAAGTTTTAAATTAATATATCAAATAAACGCGCCTATTAATGGGACCAAGGAGAAAATGTTTATGCACGTCTGAGTAATGAAACTAAGGCAAATGTCCTGTCTTGAAGGTTAGTGGCTTCAGGCATTGATTTATCAAGATCATTCTCAGATAGAAGGATTTTGTGCAGCATTGCATTTCTCGTCTCGGGAGTTTAGATCAGTCCCATGTGCAACACAATGTGAGGCATACCTGCTGTGTACATGCATACGTACAATAATGTATGCATACATTCATATAAACATACTTACATAGATAGACCTACATGCATACGTGCATAAATGCATGCATACATTCATACAATACATATAGGGGCCTATACATTTAATAGTACATAGGGCACCATACAAGCTGTGGTAAATGAAATAAATTATATCCAAAATGCCTGAAAAAGTATGTTTTGGCAGTATTGAGTGAATAAGTGTAATATATATAATGTAAACTATATATAATAACCTGACCAGGTTTTTAAATGGTGTAGAAGACGTGTAATCAGAGTGTGGAAAAAATCGAGTTACCAATGAACGTTCGTCTTTATTAACATCCTTTATTAAGGCTGTTCTATAGTGTCCACTGAGACAGCACCGTCATGCAAACCTTTCCGCAATTTGACAGGGTCTTAGACTCATATTGCGCCTATTTTATCTTTCAGATAAATTGAAAAGTGCAACTTCATAACTTCAACATACATGTACATGTAGGCCTAATATTCTCTGAATTGACAAGAACCTACAACGTGAAGTCTTCACACTCCCATCGTGGTGTACAATATCGACGAGCAGATGGCAGATACAGACTCATAGTTAGACACAAAAGCCTTACATATGTATATGAAAGTGATATGTTCGTCGAAGAAGACAAAATACATGTATACGTATTCAATGATAACAGAATTATGGTAATTTATAATAATTATGACGATATGAGCCGTACCCTTTGCTATTGGATTCCGCAAGAGCCACCACAATCAGCTGAGCGGCCAGCCAGACAGACCGACGAAGGGACATCTTCATATATCCTGATGATCTTTATGTCGATCTCTGACCCGTTAAATAGCAGATAAGCTAATCTTCAGTGGATTACGATAGTGTATAATAACTCATATGTTGATTTTCAATGGATAACGGTAGTGTAGGATACCTGATGAGTTGATCTTCGGTAGATTACGGTAGTGTTCTCTTAGTCGATATTGAACCCTTGAGTGAGATCCTGGCGACCCCTAAAGTCGAATCTCGACGGCTCCTATCAGTCTTTACAGCACTTTATATATATTTTCACTTTCTATACTTTTACCTGCAGCTTTCGTCGCTGTCCGTAGAACGTGAATCCACTTCAACTGCCATATTTCCAAATTACCTCGATGTATCTTTTATAATCATCGACTATGTACGTCACTCCGAGCACAATTTACGTCATCAGGGTTCACGTCTCACGCCTACACAACAACAACAGCAGCAGCAGAAGCCCATGACATATGTGGACTGCTTACAAAACAACCGCGATAGATGCAGATTCCATTATTATTAGTCTCTACAATGCAACTTTACTAAACTGTGACCTGCGTTGACAACAAATTAAAGCAGCAGCAGCAGTGGTTTTAGCTATACGTTATTTAAAAGGCGGTGTTGCCACTGAATTGCTAGTAATTTTGATGACTAACTGATGTCACAGTAGAGTCCCGTGTTTTACGAAACCTTATCTGCCAGCATCTTTGAAGTCTACCCAAGTTCTAAGTAGTTTCGAACTTTAAAGTAAGTGGAGTTTAATAGATCGACTGATAAGGAAGATTTAAATCAGAGTTAATTTTAACTAAAGAGCCAATGTAAGAGTTCTTCTTAAGCGGTGTTAATTGCCAAAACGACAGTAGCCAATGACATCGCCTGTGAATAAAAACGCAAAAGGCTGGTTCCCGCGACTTAGCCTTTGTGGCGCTGTAGAAATGTTGTTGTTATTACGATTTTACGTACTTAGAAACATAGGTATGTTGTAGGGACCGACCGGAAATCGCCACAGACATTCGTCTCGGCAGAATATCCTTTATTAAATATTCGGAAGTATTCGCCTCAACAAATAGTTGGCACACGCAAATAGTTAGTTTAAAAAATCTAAACTCTAATTAAAAAATTTGTAATTCGAACAATAATTTCATCGATGTCATTTAGTACAGTTTTGATCTTAGACTTTCTTTTAAAAAAATGGCTAAAATTTAATTTATAATATTATTATTAACTTAGTACCGGCAAAACATTATTTAGCAAAAATTTCATTACACGAAAATTCCTAATTATAAGGTTCGCCATACCCGACAACATTTTGCGAGGAAAAAGCACATGCCGGAGTGGCCGCTCTAGTAGCGACCCAATACTACTCGGTTCGTACCCGGTTCCGGAAAATAGTACATTCAAATACTCGGATTACGTACCAGGTGGAAATTGTCTACCCGGTCGGTCCCTAGTAGTTTGCGTATAAAAGAAATCGTCTCATACCAAACCGCCTCATACGTGTATTCCACTGTATACTGGCGCTGTGAATTAACCCGTCAAACTCCAAAGTCCTGTGACTCCTGTCAAGTTGCATATGGAAGCCACAGGATAACCGCAACGTATTGAAGCCCTTTGTATAATTATCAGACGGGAGTATCTCGCCGTTCAGAATAGAGATCTAAGTCACCAGAAAAAGGAGCTGACGCTATATTCAGTCTAGGAATAAATGACCCAGAATATCAAGTATTTCCATGCAGCAGAAAAGGTCGTATTCTAATTCTATAAGGATCATGCTTTGTGCGCGCGAAGCACGGCGTGAGTTGACGCATTCAGCAATGGATAGGCCTACTACTGACACGATGGAAGTTCATGGCCAGTTATTTAGACCAGCGTTTCATAAAAAAACTGTTTTCCGTGGTCCGGTTATTTTTTATACTTCACTCCTTGTGACCGAGTAAAAATTTTATTTATAGATAAAAATAAAATGATAGAAATCTTCGGCACACATCTGACCGAAGAGAGAAAGAGAGAGACAGAGAGAGACAGAGAGAGACAGAGAGAGACAGAGAGAGAGAGAGAGAGAGAGAAAGAGAGAAAGAGAGAAAGAGAGAAAGAGAAGTGATATAGATATGAATGTGTCAAAATAAGTCTCTTGTGTTTTGGTGATGCTCAGTTGCCGGGAAAGTGACTCACGACTTGTATATATAACACAATTATCTTTATATTTATTTAGTTCAATTAAAAGAAATAAAATCAAACATTGAGTGCAAATATTTAGTACATCCGAGTTTTTTCCCGTGACCCAGGGCGGGTAGCGACCCACCATTTGGAAAACGCTGGGTTATAGCGATCGCCCATGTGACACGGATTCGAATTCGAGGAGTCGAATTTACCCTAAGTCGATCATTGTGTAGACCGTGTAAGGACCTTGAGCAAGGACCTTGAGCAAGTCCTGCGCTCGCAGTTGATCAACGCTATCGATTTCATGTTGGAAGGAGAGAAAACATCACATCCAACTGTTCTCTGCTGTGCAGTGTTGAGCTAAATTGCATTGCATGTTTTACAGTATACAAATTATCTCAAATATCACTCCTTACTGGTCATCTGATTTAAGATAGAAATTACCATAAAATATATTATGACAAACTTGTTGCGCATGTTATGGCACGACACCATGCACGAAACGTTCTTGTAAATCTGAAATTGAGTCTAGGCCTATAATAATTATGTTTAGCTGCACCGCGTTTTTGTTATTGAGCGCCCTTCCTCTTGGAATAATATGTATCTTCTACTCTCCTTCTAAGATATTGGCAGAGGTAAAAATTCCGTTCGCTGTCAGAAAGCCTTATTTCCCAAGAAGAATGCCTCTGAAAAGTTAATGCTGTAAGAAATAGGCCTACTTCACAAACGTTATAATGCAAGGCAATAAGCTACCGTAAAATGCAATAGGGACATAATGAAGGATTGATTTCCTAGTCATTAGTCTAGAAATAATGACACAAATCAGGCCCCTTCTTAAAACTGGCCTAAATGTACTTGCACGTTGAAACGTTTAATCATTTTTTTAGCAATTGAATCAACATGCCACACGTTTTAGTAGCCTCATTTTACAATCATGTTTTGTGGCAAAGTGTGTCGTTGCAATACTGAACTCTTGCCATTCTGTCATGATAATGCATTTATATATATATATATCATCTCATGTATTATGATAGCTTTGTATGTGTCCTTATACCTAATTTTAGCACTTCCATCCTTCGCAGTGATAAGAAGCAACCAGTAGCGGTACTAGAAACCATTAGACTGTCTTAAAAATAAGAGTCGAAATGCACATATAAATTTATTTATTTGTTTATTTGTATATTTTCTATATATATACATATATATACAGAGAATCTGTTTTAAAGAATATATATATATATATAAAAGAATATGCATCAAGGAATATCGATCGTGTCATGTTTGCTAATGTTTCACCTGTCTCATCTATTCGATTATAATGTCTCTGTATTTTCTATAAGGTCTGGTGACAGATATATAAGTAGTTATACTCATTTGCATACGTGCATGGCGGCTTTTAAGAAGACAATGAACATGTTCGATCTCATTTTTCTCACCCATCGATGACGGAATCGAATAGCACAGATCTGTCTGAAAAATCGATCATGTAAACATTAGCGCCACCGTTCCGTTTCATCGCTTAATGTTTGCGGCGAAGTCGACCATTCATACAATCTCCGACGACACGCAACTGCTTTCAATCCAACTGATATCCATTCATCTATATAGACCTACTGGATACTCTAGAGGTTTAGAAACACGATAGTATGCCTGATATAATTATGTGGCTGAAGAGCCAACGCAATCATATACACCGATATTGATCCATAGTGTCCGTATTCTAAAACCTCTGAGTTGGGATCTTGAATGGTACAATGTAAATTTATTCTGATGAGTTGCTATATGATAAATATATGCAAGTACGTACATGTATATATTTCTACTCATAAGCTTATGTTAAATCTGTAACGCGCGAAGGGTCATATCAAATGTGAATCTGAGTCAGTCGCCAGCTGCAATTGGATCTCAAATCCATGATGATCTGTAAGAAACAATGTGTTTTAAGCCGCTTTTTGAAGGAAGTGAATTTGAGTTTCGAAGTGAGAGAAAGAGAGATGGAGAGATAGAAAGAGAGAAAGAGAGAGAGAGAGAGAGAGGTATTCGATTCCAATCGCTTAGAAGATGTGGCCTGGAATGCACGAAAGCCCATAACTGTTCTGCATCGCTGCTCTGCAGAAATACATGTACCCGATGATCGCTGGCAACGAGGAGAGATGTACGGAGTTAGTAGAGCGTGAATATAGGTACAAGTATATATAGGCTACTGAAGCTTTGTATGTCGAACAAGCCAAGTTTATTTTTTAATTCTGCGGAAACCCAGTGCAGCTCTTGGAGTAGAGATTAGACGCATGTTCGTGGGACACGCAACGCTATTATTACACGCAAGCAAAGGAATCTTTATTAAGTTGCATCCTTTTAAGTTCAAGATGTGAGAGACAAGCAGATTGCACAATGACAAATTAACAAAGGATTAATCAAGGCGGAAGGAGACATTGTTTTTCGACATAATATTATATTCTCAGTCAGAGCAGGTATGATGTGACCTATAATTGCATTGATGTGATGAAAAACGTTTATAAAGGTTTGTTATATACATGTATGTGCAATGTGTTATGTGTACATAAGCATGTGTGTTAACGAATATGTGTGTGTGTGTCCATGTATGTACACCAATGCTTAGGCCCTGCAAGACATAATCAACGTAATAATTATATTGAAAAGACATGAGCATCTATTTTATACATCCATGTAGGTAGGCCTAAATAGCATGCGTATGGGATGCATAAAAGAACAGATGCCCTATAAGCACAGTATATGCACTGCTCTGCCAAAATTGGAAGAGCATTTCTTACGTATGTGCCCATTCGCTCCGCCAACGTGGAGCGTTGAAATATTCATAAAAGCTGACTCATCGCAGGCTTAACGAATGTCTATGACTTTAGCCGAGCAACGCTCGTTTCTAACCCGCTATGCTATCTATAGATCTTTGGCACGTGATAGAGCCTCCCAATTGCAGCTCAGAAGTCGCGGCGTCCTTTGCTTAGCACCGGACAAGACGCTCCGTTCTCTAAGAATACAACGCAGGTAAGAGAGTGTTCTAGACGATTTACGGTTGATTTTCAAAGAAAATAATCCAATTGACTTTGCACGCTACATGTGATTCCTATCTTCTTTGTTCTTCTGCTCAATTTAGGTTTTATTTGTTAATAAGTGCATGTAGGCCTAAGCACGTCGTTTCTGCACGCGATACGCTGATTTATTTTATACATAGGTGCATATGTTAATAAACATGTATAGACAATATTAAGAGTAGTTATGCTTGACGTGTTTTTTTGAGTTTTGGTCTAGTATTGGGCTACAGATGAACATTATTGAATAGATGGACCCAATTACAAATTCTGAGCTATTACAAAGCTTTCTCTATCGTTCGAGCTTCATGCATGGATGGCTTGGATGCAGAAGAGACGACATTCTTTCAACGATCTGTCTTGTGGAACCGTTGACTTCACAGTCACAGCTCATTGGCTGGTCCACTGGAGCAGTCTAACTCGAAATTTGAAAATAGTAATGATAATTGCCCTTCAGAGGTTCATTCGAGCAGCCAAAAATTGCTCAGAAAATGGCCTTTCCAGATAGCACAGTCACTGGACATAGTTTTAAGAGCCTGATTGAAGGCGAAGCGTAATGGACGACATATTGGGGCGCATAGCTGAGAATCCGAATTCGATTACCAGTCAACCTTACGGACCCGTAAGGTTGACTGGTCCATCTTTCGCTAGGCGGCGGTGTTGGTTAAATGTGAGGTATAGCGTAATGGGGTCCTGCGTGGCTACAAATAGTCACATTCGACTCCTATGATAACTTTTCGTCATTCGGTCATACTATGGCTATAATCATGTTGCGATTTGTCAGTTTAAATGTAAACGAAAAACTTTATCTTTATTATACATGTAATTACTTCTGGTTAAAAAAATAGTAATTGTTACAGCGGTTGTAGTTGTAGTGGCCGCAGCAGTAGTAGCAGTAGTGGTGTAAATCCTAGTAGTAGAACAGTGTCAATGATATAATAGTTCTTGAAGTAGTAATCTTGTTCTCATTCTATTTATTTTTTCGCATTCCTCTTCTTCGCTTTTCCGTATCAAGCTTCTGAATTGTATTGAGAAACAATTGAAAATCTTACATCACTCTGTTTCACATTTCATCGTGGACAATTTTTCATTGTTTGATACTGGTATGAATCACCATTGAACCAGTTCTTTATCTGTATACTTTGGCAGTGGTAATGCCCGTCATTTGGAAGACAAGATAGCCCGGCGTTTACTCAGCCTTATAAGATTTATATGTTCAATATATGTTTACACAGGACAGGATGGGAGTTTAGGAGTTGTTTTATTATGTGGATCAATGGAGTTATGTTTTGCACCGAATGACCCAGTCACTTGATCAGGCTAACAAGAAGAATCCCTTTAGACGAGCGTGTGAGATATTTGTCATTTCAGTTTGCCGAGTTGTATTGTAATAATTGCATGAGAGGTTCGTTCGAGCAGCCAAAAATGTTTAGTGAATAGGGCCTTTCCAGATAACACAGTCACCGGACATAGTTTTGGACATGTCGCTTACAAAAGAGAGACTGCAAAGAAGGCCTAAATACGTGCACACTCGCACATGTACATGCATGCATAATTGCATATGATATACATACATACATACATACATACATACATACATACATACATACATGCATACATACATACATACATACACACATACAAACATGCACACAGATATGTGGACATATAGACATACATACATGCAAAAACCACCAAACCAGTTCATTACATATACCTTGGAGGTGGAAATGCTCGTCATACGTTACTTCTGTTTCTGCCCGTACGCTTAAGACTTTTCTTGTTCCGCCGGACCCATCCCTTCCAATTAAGTTGCGTTGTGGAAGTCGCAGTAGAAATATGTAAATTCGATACTATATAATTAATCACAACCCCATAGCCTATTAGAAAGGCAGTATAAGAAAAGTCCTTGACAGAATTACAGTAGCTATTTCTAATTTATGGGATGGTGATGTCATGGTGAACATGACATTGTTCGTTTTGAACAATACCGCTGATCTAACAGCAAAGAAAGACATTACTGGCAATTTATGCGTAGGCATGTTTTATTGTTCTACTATAGACTTCATTGACTGACAAGTTGAGAAGATAAAACTGGGTGGTGTTTGCACTCACAGGTGTATGAGCAAATGATTATTATAAGAGCGCAAAGACTTTTGTTCAGATTCTCTCGACTGTGACGATACAGACAGAAGGGTTTTCCTAAGCCGAGATTAAGGCGGTGCGCATGCGCTCGCATTGGACAACAAACGAAAGCATATTGAGGAAGTATTCAAAATATTGGTTTTGAGAATAAAGACTAAGCCAAGGACAGTTGAGCCGAACATCATAAACGGAAGATTCAAGAATGACTGGAAATGATGCGAGAAGACAAACGCTATATAGGCCTACAATAAAGGTATGAATGCGTATTGAACTGGTCTGTGTTTTCTATTGCGCGCGCTTACTATCTGTGCAGGCAGGAACACAGATGGATTGATCAACTTGAGTTAAGATAAGAAAGGCAGTGCTTACCTGCTGAGACAAAAATACAAATCACTGGTTAGGCCACAGTTTGAATACAGCTTATCATAATTATGTTGCTTCGCTATGTTTATATACACTTGGGTAGGCCTGCATGTGAGTGCTTGATTGGGGGGTTATCGATACACAGACAGACACACATACAGACAGACACACAGACAGACACACGATTGTGCCGCCACACTAAATGTAGTGTTAAAGCCGGAGGCAGCCTCCGTCATTTTTGGCAGATAACTTTATCAAAACGCAACATTTGCTCGATAGCTCTCGTCTGTTTGAAGAAACACTGCTGTTGAGTAGTCTTTGTCGGAATATCTCTCTCTGACAATCATGCTGACACTACGGACTGCGCAGTGCAGTTTTTGGATGGAAATGTTGACGATCTCCGAAATTGGAACGGTCCATCTACAGTTCACCATGGGAGACAGGTCAGAGGATTAGGAAAACAACCGCTCGACAACCAACCGACGCCTGTTCCGTTCGTGGCTCCATCTTGGGATGGTCGGAGAGATATTCGGAGGACGTTAAATCTATCTGCAACTGTGCAGAAACTTCGATTCGATGCCTCTATCGGTCTGGCAGAGACTGTTGGCTGGGTCAACGTGGGTACGCCAGGGTGCCATCGGTGACTCTACATGCTGTATAGAAAATGTCATCCGCTGTAAAAAAGAACTCTGCGTCTAAAAATGACACATAGACCAGACTTATCTGTCACGTGCTTTCGTGCAAGATTAATTTGTTTAGGCGTGTTATGAGTGACATTTTAATAACACACATGCAGAGACGAGCTTATGCACTGCTGAGTTTTGTGCCTTGGTGTGTTTACTTACTCAAGAAGGACTCGAGGTATATATACGTGACCTTCTAATTTAAGAGTTCAAATTTTGCAATGTTGACTTGACAGGTCAGGGGTGACTTCATGCTCCTCTACAGTGCGCTTCCGAACAAGATGAGCACGTCGTCAATGTAGTCCTAGTTCTAGAACGTGGAGTTGTAGCCAACAGAAGGGTGAATACTGCAGACCAGCGGTTGAGTCTTATCAGACCCTACACGACGAGGAATTTTCAAATGCATGCACACGGGTCTTCGTAGCAAATGGGGTTAGATAGCCATCTCTAGCTCGAAGTTACTCTAAATGCGAAACCTACAGATCAGCGACTATTATAATTTACATGTAATTATTAGTCTTTCGATTGTATATATTTATAAATAGACCCTAAGCAACAAAAGACCGCCATATTAAAAGTCACAAGGTAGCGTAATATATATTAATATATAAATATGGTTATGATTACTGTTCTAGTGAGCTCGAAATCTTTACGTGTGTGAATGCTATTACTCAGCTACCGAGTCTCCGTAATTCTCGTCAACAGAGCCAGGCCAGCCACGAGGACCACGAGTCACCCGGCCAGTAGCCCGTAAACCTAATAATACTTCGGTCTCGTTGTAAACAAGCCTGGGTTACTCTAGTTCACTAGCACAGACCAGCATCGTCAAGTAGGCAAGAAGTTTTAACCAACTGGTGACACACTCACTGGTCCATAACACTACCAGTCTTGCGTAAGATATTGCTCACATGTAGACAGTATTGACGTGACAGAGAATAAAAATCCGCAAAGTATAGTACTTTTTACAAGAGCATTGTCGGCTGTGCATTTGAATAGAAAATAACAGCACATCTACAGTGAATACGAGCAGAGTTCCGTATACGCGAAGACGTTTCTATACAGTGACTTATCGGTTCTGAGAATAAAGTAAACGTAGGCCTACTGATCGATTTCTGCATCTCTCAATTGGACATGCATGTAAGCTACTCGACATATTATGGGGTTTTGGCTTCCAGGGAAACATTCTTTCCAAGCAACACAGGGCTTAAATGTTGTGGAAACTGTCATCGCCAGCACAACACCAAATTATGTCCATTGTTAAGATCGGCACAGTGGCCGATCGGTTCAGTGTGCGCTGAGGGATCAGGTTCGACCCTCGGCCGGGGAGTCACTGTGTAGGGACCTTAAGCAAGTCATTTGTGCACAATTGCTCTGCATTACTACTGCAATTGCGCCGTCGAGGCGTGTGTATGCACTTCTGAGCAAAGGATGTTGGAAGAAGGGCGGTATGAAATTTCGGTAATAAATAAATAAATAAACATGGAGCAGGTAATGTACGCATTGGGTTGAATTGTGTTAGGAGATTGGGTTTGATTAGATGATATCACATTTCGCTCACACTGCACTCTATAGTTCCCTTGTTCCCAACGTTCCGCATCTGGTCTGATCCGTTATATTCGAAACAGTAATGTGAATGTGGTTCATTCCTTTTTTCATTACTTTATATCTTACGATAATTCAGAAATGAATGCAAACAGATTTCAGGAAATGCTATTTTGTAGTTGTCATGAGGTTCTACGCAAAAAACCCGATTCGCATCACTCTCATTACCATTCCTCTGGTGGTCATCGTCGTCACGCTAAAAAATCTCATCGGTAAGACTCATTATATAAATATATAATATATATATATATTGATTATTATGTCTTCCCATATTTACTTATGGGGGTGCAGCTCGAAACTATTTAAAGTGACTATTGAATTAGCCAGAAATTAGGTAGGCCTAATTTTCAGTTGGATTTAACAGTGTGATCTTCAGATTGGAATTTTTATTTTGAACACGATTTATTAACATAATGTGTCAAAGGCAACGATTATTTACATATGGACACAGTGCCCCAATTAAATGCTATGTTTCTTTTCCTAGCAATAACATTAGAATACAATGATGTTAAGGAAAGAACTGCCGCCAAGACACGACTCGACTCCGACATCACATCCATTAATGGCAGTTCCAGGAGAAGTCGAAAGGTAACAGGCAATCGGTAATTCATGCATTCACGAGGGTTATAATGCGTATAGCTTACATGTAGGCTAGTATGTGTGTCTCAATGCATGCACTCAAATTCATGTATTCACATGTATCAGCCAAAAGCATAGTCCGTCTAAGTTCAATAAGCGTGCCTGATACCTAAAAACGTGAGTCTAATGATCATAAGAACTTTTAGAAGAAATAATTATATGACTCGAACAGCGCTAGAAAAAATGTTAGTTATATCATTTAACCTGCTGTATTATGACAGCAGGCGTAAATCAATAAACAAAATAATTATACCATGCAATACCACATGGTGGCGGCTTATGGTGTGGTAAATTATAGGGCTAAACGCAGGCTGTAGGACTGTGGTTAGCTGCAACGCTACGACATGGAAATTGTAAAGAGGAGGATTTGTGCTAGGATAATGATCATTGGTTGGGATTAAGGTTAGACCCAGATGTAGCTATAGTATAGTTATTGTAGCTGTGGCAATGGTTTTGGGTAGATAGTGTTATGGCAAGGGTTTGGGCTAAGCTTTGTGCTGAGGTCATAATTGGGGTCGAGGTTATAGCTATGGGTTGAGCTGTGATCAGCTCTGGATCTAGGATTGGAACCTTTAATCTGGACGCTGAGCCAATAGCATCGATTTTGTTTGGCAATAGGTCCCCTTTTCCCCCTTCAAACCCGATCAACCGAAACTCGTCGTCATCCTAACCTATCAGAGATGCGGATCGTCGCCGTTGGGTCAGTTCTTCAACACAAATCCGGACTTCTTCTACTTTTTCGAGCCACTCGATTCCCTTTACTCGTCTCTCTACGGCATCAAACAAGGCTGGAGCATACCTTCAGATATAACCAGCTACTCCAACGGAACCGAAAGGTATCTTTGTTGCTGTAGTTATTATTATTATTATTTTTTATAGCTTCGAGGTACATATGATCCCTGGGTATTCAAAAAAAATTAGAGGACATTGTTCCGGAATGGCTAGTCTTCGCGGATGGTTTTATTATTATTATTAATAATAATAATAATAATAATAATAATATTATTATTATTATTGAAATAATAAAGATAATAATTGTAATATTTCAGTGGCATTCAGAGGCTCTTTTGTTCAGCCCGACGGGGACGAAAACCTTTAACGCACATCTGCATTTTCATTGAACCTGAGGGACCTTTTCCATAATAGTACGGTTAATCGCTCCTTCTTCCAGCACTTTCTCTACCACCTGTACCTCTTCCTCCTACACCACCGCTTATTCCAACCTTTCCCCCACCTGATCCTTCTTCATCAAATCTTCCACCCCTCCATCTCCACTGCTTCTTCCGCCTATTTCCCCATTACCAGCGCTTCCTTCACCTCCTCCTTCTCCACCACCTTCACCTCTGCCTCCATCTGCTGCACCACCTCTGCCTAGAGCTCTTCCTACGTCTATCCCTCCACTTCCTCGTCCAGCTTTTCTTCCTCCACTTCGTCCTCCACCTCCTCCTGAACCTCTTACGTCAACTCTTCGCCTCCTGCCCTTTCTCTACCTCCGCTCATTGCTTGTGGTCCAACCGTCAACTTATTACAAGTCACTCAAGTCGTTTTTATTTAGTCGTGGCTGGGCTGGGAGTAAGTTCTGGAAAGGGCCCTACATAAATGCTCAGAATGCACGAATGAATGAACGCAGAGAATTAAACGCAAAGAGCAGCGTCCGTCAAATGAGTGTTTCTCTATTTCGTTACCTTCAGAGCGCTGCCTCCAACTGAGGTCGAACAAGTTTCCAGTTTTCTGCGCAATTTGTTGACGTGTGAATTGGACGCTCTACCAACCGAAACCCTCATCAACCGTTTCTTCTTCACGCTAACATCCGACTTCACAGCCAGCGCAAAGTACATCCAATGCCTCGTATCGCACAAACTCGACCACGAAAAGTGCGAGAACTTCACGGAGTCCTTCTGCGGAGGTCGGTTCGGCGAAGTGCCGGATAGCAGACTGGCCACGTGCTACCGACTCATGCGGAACATTCGTCACCCGGACGACAGGACCCTCTCGAAACGCGTCCACCGACGCTTTGCCAACTACCGTCTGTGCACGAACCAGCTTCGTCTGGAGGTCGAAGACTCGTGCATGGCGCTCCAGGAGACGGCCTGTGAATCGCGGAAGGTGAGGGTGGTCAAGGTGGTACGAGCCTCGATGGACAGCATGGAACCTCTACTTAAGGGGATACCCAACTTCCGCGTCATTCACCTGATTCGTGATCCGCGCGCCGTAGCTCTGTCGAGGAGTGAGTTCGACGTGAGCGCTCGCGGACTCTACGCCATAAACAGCAACAATTCGATGACGAACGAGGCGAAAGTCTACTGTCGGGACGTCGTTCGAGACATCAAGACTCGGCGCCGACTTGAGAGACTGCATCCAGGAAAAATCTTTACTGTTATACACGATGAGATATTCACCGATCCACCGAGCAGCATTCGCGACATCCACCAGTTCGTAGACGAACGCGTTAGCAACCAAACTTGGGAGTGGCTCGACATCAGGCGGTCGCTCAGCCAGAGTCTCTTCCGCTGGCAGGATAAACTGACTTTCCAACAGAACAGGGACATAGTTCATGCATGCAGGGAACTCTTTCGACTAGCGAGATCAGATAGCTGGGCTTTATGATATCGCTGGAGTAAGAGCAGAGCGAGTCATTATTATCTAATTGTAGGGTCGGGTTTTAAAGGCAATGGTTTTGCTGCACACCTGACTGTGGGATCGGAATAATAGTCTTACCACACAACCGGATGTAGATGGTGCAGAGGATCGGTTAGATTGCCTTTGTGATAAAGTGGCAAGTAGTTTTCACCAGACATTCCACTGTAGGATTGAACAAATGGACCTTTTGAGACTGCTACCGTATAAAACTGGAGTTGAGGTCTTACTAAAACAATCGAGACAACCGAAGCTTGCTTCCGCTAATCACAGGCCGTAATCTACATCTCAATTGGTTTTACAGCAGAGATAGGAGGAGATTAGTTGAATGGCGAGCTTCAATGTCTATGCAATATATTCCAAAACGCTTCCCAACCAGTGCTGTAGAAAACACTTTCTAGTACATTATTATACTAGATTTTAAAATGCAGGCGCAGTAGGCCTACGCTACACAATGAAGTCTACACATTGCATCTGTGTTGTTGCCATCGATTAAGACTACATCTCAGTAATCGTTATGCTACACTCGTGTCGTCGATTCAACATTCGACTGATTCGAGGCATTCTTCGCCTCTGATTTGGTTGTCCTCAAGTAGATTTAGATATAAGAATTTCGAATTTGGTAGTCATGCAAAACTCCGAATGCTATATTTTCATGCAATTCTCCGAATGTTATGTTCTTATGAAAAACTCCGAATGTTATGTTCTTTTACAACAATACTCCGAATGTTATGTTCTTATGAAAAACTCCGAATGTTATGTTCTTTTACAACAATACTCCGAATGTTATGTTCTTATGAAAAACTCCGAATTTTATGTTCTTTTACTACAATACTCCGAATGTTATGTTCTTTTACTACAATACTCCGAATGTTATGTTCTTATGAAAAACTCCGAATGTTATGTTCTTTTACTACAATACTCCGAATGTTATGTTCTTATGAAAAACTCCGAATGTTATGTTCTTTTACTACAATACTCCGAATGTTATGTTCTTATCAAAAACTCCGAATGTTATGTTCTTTTACTACAAGACTCCGAATGTTATGTTCTTATGAAAAACTCCGAAAACGTTATGTTCTTTTACTACAATACTCCGAATGTTATATTCTTATGCTCAACTCCGAATGCTATGTTCTCATGCAATTCTCCGAAGGTTATATTCATATGCAAAACTCCAAATGTTATGTGCTTATGAAAAACTCCGAATGTTATGTTCTTTTACTACAATACTCCGGAGTTTTGCATAACATTCGAATGTTATATACTTATGAAAACTCCGAATGTTATGTTCTTTTGCAAAACTCCGAATGTCATATTCTTTTGCAAAACTCAGAATGTTATATTCTTATGCAATACTCCGAATGCTATATTTTCATGCAATTCTCCAAATGTTATGTTGCTATGCCAAATTTAGAATGTTATGTTCTTATGAAAACTCCGAATGTTATGTTCTTTTACTACAATACTCCGAATGTTATATTCCTATGCAAAACTCCGAATGTTATATTCTTATGAAAATTCCGAAAACGCTATGTTCCTTTGCAAAACTCCGAATGTTATATTCTTATGCAAAACTCAGAACGTTATGTTCTTTTGCAAAACTCCGAATGTTATATTCTAATGCAAAACTCCGAATGTTATATTCTTATGCTGAACTTCGACTGTCATATTCTTATGCAATACTCCGAATGTTATGTTCTTATGAAAAACTCCGAATGCTATGTTCTCATGCAATTCTCCGAATGTTATATTCATATGCAAAACTCAGAATGTTATGTTCGTATGCAATACTCCAAATGCTATATTTTCATGCAATTCTCCGAATGTTATGTTGCTATGCCAAATTTAGAATGTTATGTTCTTATGAAAACTCCGAATATTATATTCTTATGAAAACTCCGAAAATGTTATGTTCCTTTGCAAAACTCGGAATGTTATATTCTTATGCAAAACTCAGAACGTTATGTTCTTTTGCAAAACTCAGAATGTTATATTCTTATGCAAAACTCAGAATGTTATATTCTTATGCAAAACTCAGAACGTTATGTTCTTTTGCACAACTCAGAATGTTATATTCTAATGCAAAACTCAGAATGTTATGTTCTTATGCAATACTCCAAATGCTATATTTTCATGCAATTCTCCGAATGTTATGTTGTCATGCAAAATTTAGAATGTTATGTTCTTATGAAAACTCCGAATGTTATGTTCTTTTACTACAATACTCCGAATGTTATATTCATATGCAAAACTCAGAATGTTATATTCTTATGCTGAACTCCGACTGTCATATTCTTATGCAATACTCCGAATGTTATGTTCTTATTCAAAACTCCGAATTTTGTATTCTTATGATAACGCCGAACGTTATATTCTTTTGCAAAAACTCCGAATGTTGTATTCTCGTGTAAAACTCCGAATGTTGTTTTTTTATGCAAAACTCCGAAGGTTATGTTCTTATGCTAAACTCCGAGTGTTATATTCTCGTGCAAAACTCTGAAGCTTATGTTCTTATGCAAAACTCTTATTGTTATGCTCCTATGCAAAACTCCGAGTGTTATATTCTCATACAAAACTCCGAAGGTTATGTTCTTATGCTAAACTCCGAGTGTTATATTCTCGTGCAAAACTCTGAAGCTTATGTTCTTATGCAAAACTCTTATTGTTATGCTCCTATGCAAAACTCCGAGTGTTATATTCTCATACAAAACTCCGAATGTTATGTTCTCATGCAAACCTCCGAATGTTATATTCTTATGCTGAACTCCGAATGTTATATTCTTATGCAATATTCCGATTGTTGTATTCTTATGAAAACTTCGAATGTTATGTTCTTTTGCAAAACTCCGAATATTATGCTGCATTTATTCTTGTCGGTGTCAGAGTTTCTTGCGCTGAAATTTAACTTAAATTTAATTTACATCTTTTGATATGTAGATTTTAGTGAATTTTTGTCGTTGTAAGAGTTTTTCGGATCTGCATGCAGGCGGCCGAGAGGGACCAGAGGCCCGGCGATCTTTTGGTCCCGGGCTAGGGCCGCAATTAATTTTAAAATATTGAAATCACTTATATAAAGTTTATGATTTGTGGATTTTTTAAATATAATGTTACTGGCCCTCAACTACAATTAGTTCAAACTTAAAGCGCCTGAACATCACCCTGCAGATGAAACTTGTTAAATTCAACTCCTCTGATAACTTCCGCTCATTATATTCTTGTACTGCAGTGTATCAGTTTGATATCGATAAACCAATATACTTAACCAAGCTCAGCCTAACCTCAATTGAACATCGGTTTATCAACTTAATCGTCACTATATGTCCAAGACACACATGTCCGATACAAACCCCTATAAAACCACGCCTTCCCAAGGAGACAACCATAACCATATACAAAACTTCCTAAAGAGACTCAAAGATACCTAGCAGGAATCGGAGGTACCTAAAAATATAGTTAGAGCGACTCGACAATAGGCCGTTATTCTCTAAATTTTAAATGATTTAAAATATTCATCCTTTGCATTTGAAGTGACGTAACATTCTTCCGCTGTTCTTTAAATTTCAATGTTAATGATACGTGTGTTTCGTAATTAAAGTGATGTAACCATACGCTTTCATTCTCTGAATAATAAATTATCCAGAATGTAACCTGTTGCATAACTTTAGTGACATAACAAGCTTTCTTTCTGTAAGCTTAATTAAAATTGTTAATAATTAGACGCGCTTCATAAATGATTATGGTGACGCTACAATTGGTAAATTCCTCCGAACGAGCTTTATCTGGCGTCAGAGTTAAGTTACGATTTGCTGAGAGAGTTGACGAGGTCCACTCATGATTGATTTTCGATAGGAGGGACTCCAATGTCCGGATGACTAATTATGTAATCCAGCAACCTTTTTCCATCGTGAGTCTTGCCGATGGTGTACGGAGACAAATGAACTGCGTATTTAATTGACGTATTTTTTTATAACTAAAGTGTCTCATAACTGAAATGACGTAACAATAGACCTAACCTGTATTCTACAAGTGAGTTTATCAGTATATTGCGAACATCTGAGATTTGTGTCATATCAAAATGACGTCACAATAGCCTTAGTCTATATCATGAAGCAATAGATTTGGGATTTCACAGTTAAAGTATTTTAACAATATACCATGGGTAGCAATGGACCTCGTAAACTTGTAATATTGATAAGTTTGTTGCAGTAGGCTATTTGAACTAGTAAAAAATCTGTTTAATGCTTGAAATGACGAATGCGTTTGTGTAAACGAATTAACGACAGCTCAATGTAGCATCAAGTTAAATTGGGGCAATCAGCGATGTTGTTATTTTGTTTAATAAACCAAAGAGCAAGGATGTAGGCTATAATATTATATTTAGGAACTTTAGGCCTATGTACATAGCCCTACTATGTGGTCATATTCAGACAACTACGCCTCCGCCACTGGTTGCACTATGACAGTGCCAGTCCCAAGCCTGGATAAAAGAGGAGGGCGACGCTAACGGTCTGTGTTGTCACACAATGTCGTTAAACTGAAACTAGTAATGTGCCTGTGATCAAATCAGAAAGAGAGACAGAGGGTGTGAAGGACTAATGGAAAAGTCCTGGTGCAAAGATAGCGGAGGTGAAAGATGACAGACAGATGAAAACAGATGAATGGGGGAAAAAATTTGAGACAGTTTGCTGACTTGACGGTCAAGCGGGCATCATCAGATAGCCGACGATATAAAGCATCTCGTTAACGAGTTGACACAAAATTGTTATTGGCCGAAACGAATTGCAGACCATCTTCAAGTTGTGGTGTAAATAGGCCTAAATAAGCTATATCGATTTTATTAATGTAAAAACAACTAACTACACTATAAGAACGACTACGTCAGAATCAACGTACTTCATAACGTAGTACTACGTTGTATATGTCCTGAGTAATACAACGTTAGATTGACGTAGTGATCTCTGTAACGTATTGAACTACGTTAAACCTTATAACGTCGATTAACGCAGTTTGCAGCGTAGTATACGTTTTCTGTCTGCTGAATAATTATAATTACAATTCAAAGAGTCCATTTTGACAGAAAACCTTCACATTGAATAATTCTACATTTGCAAAAAAAATTAATTTTTGGGGATTCGAACCTACGCCATTAACTACTTTAAACAGCCCTAGGCAAACGCCTACCCATTCGGCTAATCTGCACCACTTGCGTAAACAAGGTCAAAGCTCCCACTTAACTCAATGCATTCGGAATGACCACAACATGTCTATTTCTCAAACAGTTGGTTTTGTTGGTATACTTTCTACTTCACAGAAATTAGATTCCTATTTCACTCCTTATGAAGATTTTATATTTAAAAACGTCGCACTGCAGAATCGATTGATAGCAAATACAGTTCATTTTGTGTATTCATGCGCACAACGCTATGTGCGGTTCGAAATATGCGAACTTCTCTAGATAATGTTATTCACGTTAATCATCATGTGTGAGAACATAGATTTTTTACTATATGTTGATTTATGGACTTAATAAAATTATTATTAGAACGCAAGTCGCCTAGTGTACATGGTTGTATCCGAACTACATTTTGCGCGCAAGCACACGAAATAGGGTTATAAGGATACAACGTATATCTACGTTAGATGAGGGTAACGTAGTTTCAATACGTTCAGCGTTGACGTAGTTTCTGACGTTGAACGTATTCTACGTCAATAACAACAGATTAATATGTTAAAAATGGTCAACGTAGTTATCTACGTTATCCGCTAACGTAGTTCTTTTTGGAGTGTACGTGTTTAAAAATGTGCGAGTCAGCCTTAGTCAATTACCGGCCTAATGGAATAAAATTATACATTAGCCTACATGTATAAATCCAATTTGATAATTTAGTTCGTAATCAATGTGTTATTTTTATAGCAGGCTTATTAAGCCTAACGCGTGAACTTCTGTGATTTTGGGAACTGATATTTCGTGTACGTAAAAAAACAAAAGACTGTAAAATAAATCATGCAAAGCAGCCACTCGATGACGTTGTCCTTGACGTCATTAAGTAATTGTATTTCCGGCTGGCTGTACGACTGGTGTGCGTTGGCCGCCATTTGCATTGTTTATTCTCTGATCTATGTTGTTGGTATGGCTATTTTGGTTAAAGATCTTAGTAATACAAATGTGATTTAGTGTAGGACGTTTGCATTTTTACATGTTTGTATGCCATTTATACACAGCGAACGCGTCGTTTCTTATTTGCGTTAGTGTTTTTGGTCGGATCAATCTTATTAATATATGCAAATAAAAGCGTGGTTTCTCTCGTGAATTTGCCGGGATTTTCTGCATTTCCACTAAATGCCTCCTTGACGTTTGAAGTTTATTACCGTGAATTTATGCTATGTCTAGTGAGCATGTTTCTGTGTTGACATTTTGATAGACGGTGTTGTAGGAAATGTATATCTTTATCAATTATCACAGAGCCATGGCTTGTGTGCGCATGTTTACCTTTGACGCCACGGGATCAAGGCCTCTGTCCACTTACTATCGAGCAATAATAATTATTTTGGACTATTTGTATATCTGTATTACTCATATTCCGCGTGTCTCGTTCAGATACACTTTTACACCGTATAATAATTACTTGTGCAGTTTTATTATTTACCATAAATTTTAATCCGCAAGTGTAATTAGTTGTCGATTTTATCAAAACTGGCAGACTGACTGCAGAACTACTGAATGAAACGATCCGAACTTCTTCTAACTCTCACCGTACAAAACTGCGAGCACACTTCACCTCTAATATTTGCATTGCTTGTGGGGGAAGAGAGAGCTTGGCTAATGAAAAAACATTTGACTCACGAAAGAAGACTTGAATAGCGAATATCCTAACTAGTCTAACTATGCGATTATTGTAAAATCATGTAAACAGTAATTGTGAAGCACAATTTGTCACACAATAATTTGTAACGTTCTGCATTTTATCTGTTGGCTCTGCTGCACATTTGGTAATAGTGAACTACTTACTTACTCTATGATACTCAAAGACTCGTTAACTCAACAGCTTTATTGTTATTGCAGCGCAATATTTTCACAATTTAGGGTGTCCATACGATTTACTATTTGGCAGATGCTTGTTAAATTTAACATTCAACTGACATTATTCATTTAATTAACTGCCAAGTTTTTATAAGCATTTAGCTGTTATTGAAAGCTCTTCGTATATATATATATATATATATATATATGTATATATATATATATATATATAAGTGGATAGATATATATATGTATACATATATATATATATAGACATGAATATGTACGTAGGTGAATGTCTATACATATTATGATTTTTTTATATCGCAGGTTGATGGGGTTTCTTGGCGATTAATTTACTGAACTCTGCACAAGAATTGGTAACAAGCCGAAGTGCCTTCCCGCCATTGATGCCGTTGCATTATTATTGCGGTGTAGTTTTGTTAGGTAAACATCGACCTTCCAATAATTGGCTGTGAAAAGCGGTCATGGCTGTTAAAGGAGCACTTGTGATGGAGAACCTTAAAGATGAAACAGAATGCTGCATATGCAGTGGAACCTTTGTGGATCCCCGAGTTTTGCCCTGTCTTCATACGTTCTGCCTGAGATGTCTTCAAACTTTTGTTGCAGTATTGAGGAGAAAACCGAGACAGCTGATGCCATGTCCAGTATGTCGAAAGGAGTTCAATATTCCAGATTCTGGATAGGCAGGACTGCAGAAGAACTTTCTTGTTGAGCGGCTAATCCACATCGTGAAACCACCAAATTTCGGAGTGAATAAGTCCACGGGGTTTCCATGTGAGGCTTGTCGGGAAGAAGTAGATACTTGCCTGTCAACATCGGTTGCCATGAGATATGCTGTTGGGATATACTTTAGGCCTATGCGGATGATCTTCTATAGTGGCTGACAAGGAGGAGGCAGAGATAGACCTACAGAAACGTTTTACTGATTGTCAGATAGAACTGTAGAAACCACGTATATCTGCTTTACAGATTTGACTATAGCCTAATGGTCAGAGTCAGAGCTGAAGATGGCCTATATTGAAACAAATCTTTACACGTCCGTTCAATTATCTTGGATCGGTAATTATTTCTAATGAATACAATGGGTGGTGGTGTAAATGATAGTCCTATCAACAACAGAATTAAGAAGAAGTGTCCGTGTGGCTGACCCCTCCCATGGTCTATATTAAACGTGTTATATACGTTCGAATGTAACATTAAGTTTGCACATACAGGGAGCGACTGCGCTCCTCATCAAAGAATCTGCTGCATGTTCCACGGTCTTTTACGAAATTTGGGGACTGTCCGGATGCTGTTCCACCTCCGTCTCAGTACCAACTGCATCGAACGGTCTCCCCAAACATATGAAGAACGAGTAATCTCTTAAATGAGGCATCTAATCGCGTCTCAGGAGGCATCTTTTCAAACAATCATACAACTGCAATTGTTCTCCTGCACAGCGCCCTTTCATTCGGCCTCGGCTCAGCTACGGCCCTATATAAATTGTCATATTATTATTATTATTATTATTATTATTCAATGGACAGGCTCCTGCCAGAAGATCGTTGAAGGTAATTTTTTATCCAGAAGGCTGCGAGTATTCACGGCCATCTAGCGAATTAATCTTTCGTCGATTTCCTTTGTCAGAATTATGCATGGATCTCGTAGTCAGAGTACGCTGAGTGCTCCGCGCCGACCGCTCTAACCAATCGGCCACCGTGCCACAGCAACATAATTTTTTTTATCTAGGATCGGTAATGGATGCTAATTATGGCTGGTGGCAAGAATGATGTCAAGAACAGAGTTAAGGCACTATGCCAAAAGTAATTGGTGGACTTAGATTATCTAGGCCTACGGGGCAACGGAAGCTCGTGTCGGGATAATTACGTGTGGGCCCTAAAAGTATATAATCCTACCCTAGCCCATTTAACCATATCCAACAGATGTCGCCCAGGTTCATTATTACAACGGGTAATTTATGTAGTAGGCTACTATTTCATTTATGTGGTACTTTATTTTTTATTCACTACAGATAATATTATCCGCAAGTGGAATTATTGGTCAATTTTTCTTTATAAATGAACTGAAATGCCTGTAACTGGCAGTTCAATAGAAAATTTTTATAAAGGGTCACAAATTGTCTTGTTCGCCAGAGGGAAGCGCAGCAACATATAAAATCTCTATGACAGATCTGTGTATGTAACAGGTCTTTGAAACACGTAGACTGCTACGGTAAAGATAAATATTGTGGTTTATTATTTTAGGCTGTTTATTAGAAGTATTACAGACATGTACTTACATTTCTGTACTTTTTCTGCGATTGGTTCAGGTGGTGTGGGTTTTGGTTGGACGTTATAAATCAAGGATTTGTTGGTAATTTATCGTTTTAGCGTCATAAATTCATCCACTTTATAAATAGTTGTATCGTTCCAGATTCATTGCATCTGATTATGACGGCTTCGTGCATGGTTGCCTGTTGTGACATCAGTACAGTACTTTTCAGCAATCCAGCTTTCATTTAAACACGATTTTTTTCATTACCTCTGGTTTCCATTTAAACGCGATTCTTTTCATCACATCCAGCTTCCATTGAACACAATTACTTTCATCACATCCACCTTCTACTTCGGCATGATTCTTTTCATCAATCCGGCTTCTGCTAAGTTATGGGACAGTGGTCGGAATTTGTGACACTAAAACGATAATTTACCGTTTGGTGTGTATTGTAGAGATGTTGTGAAAAATTAATGGTGAAGAATACCTGTCCATTTACTACGAAATATGGCTGCCCCGAATACGATCAACCACTTGCCATAATGTAATGCATGCAGTAAGTTAGTAATAAACATTGACATCAAACCGTGTTAATGAAAAAAGTATTTTAACGTATTTTACTCTTGTGACATTTTACAAAAAAACAAATGCATATTTTATTTTTATTAGTAACATTATTGCAAGCAATGGTGTACTCAAGAAAAGCGCAGAACCATTCCAAAACAGCATGATTCATTATAACAATCCAGCTTTTACTTAAGTAAATCATCCCTTTAATCGATCCAGCTTCCTTTCATCAAGTGAGACATAAACCGTCAGTGTACTGAGTAGAACGGCATTCTCTCATCAATCTAGCTTCCATCTACATATATTTCCTTAGGAATATTTCTTTTCACCGATCCAGCTTCCATTTATGTATATTTCTTTTCATCAATCGAGTTTTTGCATGCATGGCCTGCTTTACATCGATTCCACTTCCATCGTAGCGAAATTCTCGCATCAATTCAGCATCTCCTTAAGCATGATATTTTCATCAATCCAGTTTCCATTTAAGCATAAATCCTTTCATCAATCCAATTTCTACATAGATGGTCTTCTTTCATCTATCCCGGCCCCATTGAAGATACAGTTGGTTCACATCAAATAATAAAATATGTGTGGACGAAACGATCAATATTAAAATATGCTAAAATACCACATGTTCAAAATACAATGAAATTCAGCATTGTATATTAGTATATTTTAAAAGACATACATTAACGCAGGAAGGTGATTTTGACGCATTTTTTGGGAGCCCACAAATTTAGACACCATGTAAGAAGGCAGTTACATGCATTCTGTTGTGATCTGTTAAAGTGACTGTGTTTGTTTACAGACGACACATTCCACATGCAAAACATATAAATTATGTGAATGCGTGCCACGTACCTCGATGAGTTAATGTGGATGAGCTCATTTGGAGGTCAGAAGCTTTTCCAGAACATGTTTTTGACCATTTTGGATACCTATTCTCTCCATTAATTCACTTTCAGTGAGTAAAAAACCATGAGAACATTCTTCTAAACTACTTTTTTATCTTTTTGAAATTAGATCATGGAGATCTTGTGGAAATTCAGTTGGACAGATTTGTGTGTTGGGATTATCTATGTATACACCCACAAAATGACATAATGACTGATTAGAGTCAACATATACAGGAAGTGAGTTAGTAGTGTGATGAGCATTGTATGTCCGCCGCTATCATAAACATGATGGATGATAAACAGTATCCAGTGTTGGAACGAAGTGTTGCAAGTTTCTAACAAGATGCTGCCATCGCTACTTCTATTTTTCTTTTTTTCATTCTAATTGTCATTGTTTAAAACAAGGCTTTAAGTTTAGGGTAATCCATGGTAAAACTCCAGTTGCTGGCAATGTACTTGTAAACCATATAGCTAACCCAGGAAGTGGGCTGAGCAGATCGCTGCACCTACCAAAAGCACTATTGAGAAAATAAGTAAATCAATGATTAAGACCTCACATTTTGGTTGAATTTCTAATGATTCCATTTTGAACCCACAACTTTGCAAAAATTAAACCATTCAATGAGTTGATCCAGCGTGGGCTTCTTCTTTTGTGACGATTGTACGATTTATCTTTTATCGCACTGTGCATATATTTTTTTCTTGTTGAAATTAGATCGTGTGGCACAGTGGCTGATCAGTTAGAGCGGTCAGCCCGTAACGTTCAATGTGTGCTGAGCGAGTGGGTTCGACCCTCGTCCGGGGAGTCACTGTGTAGGGACCTTGAGATGCACTTTATAAATGATCAAATACAATACAACACTGGATAGTTTTCTTGTCACGGCAGATACAATTTAAAATTTGCGGCGTCCTTACAGTTTACAAGTATGTCACTTGACCATTTGGCAGATGTGCAGAAAATTTAATATTCAATTGACATGTTTGTCATTTAACTGACCAGTGTTCATATTTCATAAGCAATTAGGCTGTTATTGAAAGCTCTGTTGATTGTCCAGATATATAGACATATATATGCTTGCATGCATTCATACATTCTTCTTTGTACTTTTTGTTTTAGGATTTTGGTAGATCAGGTTACTCAGCTATCAATAACTTTTACTTAACTCTGCACAAGAATTAGTAACACCAAAGAGCCTTTCTGCCATTGATGCCTATTGCATTATTATTGCTGTGAGTTAGAAGTTCGTAGCTTAGCTTCAATCTTCCTGCTTGATTGAAAAGTAGGTATGGCTGCTAAAGGAGCACATGTGATGGAGAAGCTTAGAGATGAGACGGAGTGCTGCATATGCACTGGAACCTTTGTGGATCCACGAGTTTTGCCGTGCCTTCACACGTTTTGCCTAAAGTGTCTTGAAACTAATGTAGCAGCATTGAGGAGAAAACCGCAACAACTGATGCCATGTCCAGTATGTCGAAAAGAGTTCACTATTCCTGGTTCTGGTTTGGCAGAACTGCAGAAGAACTTTCTTGTTGAGCGGCTAATTGACATTGTCAGAGCACCCGATTCCGAAACAAGTAAATCAACAGGTGTTCCATGTGAAGCCTGCTTGGAGGAAGTGGATATTTTTGTGTCAACTTCTGTTCCACCATCAGAATTTTACTGTGCAGACTGTAAGCAGAAACTCTGCAACGAATGCTCTGTTCATCACCGGAAAAACAAAATGACAAAACTACATGCAATTAGTCGGCTTGTTGACGATTCCAAAGACAAGTGTTTCCTCAAGAATAGTGTGAAGAGATGTTGCAGTGAACATCAGCCAGATATTTTTATTTATTGTTTGGATTGCATGGATGACTTCTGTCCACGTTGCTCTGCTCACGTCCATACGATGCACAGATCTTCAAGCAGGAGAAAGATCATTGATGAGTACAGCGAACTAGTTGATGCAAAAGTCAAGGAATTTATTAATATTGAACATGATGCTCAAACAGTGAAAGAAGAAGTGGAGTGTAGGGAATATGCTTTCTTACAAAATATAGATTTTCTGGAGAAATTAGTTACTGAGAGAAGTGAAAAAATTAAAATGCTTGTAGATTCCCATACCAAATTATTGCAGGAGGATATTAAGTTAAAGAAACAGAAAAGACTGCAGGATATTAAGCTTGAGAAGGAACGACTTGAAAAGCTGCAGTTTAGTGTGATTGATTATCGTAAGGACTGTACTGGAAGAAAGGAATTTCTGAGTGTTGAGGCTCTGATTCTGACCATGGACTCGATCAAAGCAAAAGCTGAAGATCTGACAAAACTATGCGAAACTTGCTTGAACTGCTTCAAATCTAATCAGGTGGAAGTAGCCCTTAAAGAGTCGGATATTGATGACTTTCTTGGAAAGAGTAATGTAGTTGGACATGCTAAAGGTATTTAGGCATCTTCCACCTATTGTGATTGCTTATCAGTATTAAGAAGATAGTGTATTTCATATATACGTTTTATACAAGTTTATTTCCTGAGACACTGTGCAGTTGAGAAGTATTTAATTAACAGTCAGAGTTAGTGTTTTACAGGTTTCTTATGGTAATAGATCTATACAATTTCAACTATCTATATCAGCGTTTCCCAATCTTTGTTGGCCGTGGAACGCTTTTGATCTGAAATTTTTTGGCGAAACCTAGTCAAAAACTAAACATATTCTGTTGTAGGTACTAATGCTTGGAAATGCAGACATTTATAGGTTTAGACCTAGATCAGCTTAATGATTACACACACAAATATCGATGACATATGAAATCTATATCTAAATTTAAAGTTGAGGGCCTATAGACATTAAGCAAAATCCCACCAGTTATTCACACTGAAAATTTTCTGTTGAACTCATGTATTCCCTCACGGAACCCTAGGGTTCCATGAAACACAATTTGGGAAACGCTGATCTAGATAACTAGCTAACTAACTAGTGACATAAATGACAATGAATTGTGGCATTCATTATGTAAGGCAAACGTTTGAAATATGCTCCTTAGGAGCTAATTTCTAAGTCAACTTAAGCACATGAACCATTATACATAATTTAAATGAAGTACAACTGTTTGATGATTGATCATGCTGCCCTTAGTTTCTGGCTTCAGACTTCAATCACTTTACTTCTGTTGTTAATCAGTACATAAGACCATCTATAATGTAACGATACATATTTCAAAAATTATAATTACAAGACCATTTCCACTGTTTGCCCTGTTTGCCAAATTACTGCGGTATAATCGAATTTGTGTTTAATGTGCCATACCATGTATTACTTACTGCAAAAAACTGTATTTAGTTGTAGAAAAGAAAACTGAAGTTCCTGTCATGTCATATAGCTTCTTTGTCCAGCCTACTGAGATCAATCAAGAACCTGTGTTTACAGCATTCTGTGACAAAGGTATGGCAAACTTCCAATATCGTTTTCTAACTTTTCATCACTAGCCGAAAAATGAAGTGCTTTAAATCTTGAGTAAATAAGTGATGTCTATAATTTGATGTGAATTTTGAAGTTGGATAGAAAACAAACATAGCAGTTGCCAGTTATTATTATTCATTGATGTGCAAACTTCTCTAATTAAGTCGTGGAAATGACTGAAGAGCTCCAATTGTGGGGAATTTCAAAAGTCATGCAGGAAAGCACCTTTTCCAGAACAATCTAAGATGCATGATGTTGCTCGACAGTTCAAGAAGCCTTTGTTTATTCCTATTCCAACTTTAGTCATAAGTTACCCTTGTAAATCTTATTATCAAACACATGGCCACGATTCTTTGTGTAAATCCCAAGTGTTTGGTCTTTTCCAAACACACTTCTGCTTTCTCTTCCCCTGCCGCCTTCCGGAGGCGCCTTAACACTTTCCTGTTCTCCGTTCAGCTCTTTAGTCGGGAGCGCCTCTGATCTCGAGTGGCGCTCTATTAGTGTTCCGTTATGAATAAAAAATCTGCCATAATGAGAGATGACCCGGATTGTAATTTGGGTATGACCATTAGCATGGTCACATTTTTACCAGATACTATTATTGGAAGGTGAACAACAGCTTCATTCCGTTCATGTAAAATCCTGCATGATCTTGCTGTCCCAGTGGGTTGTAAGATGAACCTTTGGATGGAAAGACTCTGGAATCTCTGCTCCTTGGACTGCACGGTTAACTTCCTTGATTGATGTATCACTGAAGATGAAGATAGCAGCTGGTGCCACTTTGGTTGTAAGCAGAAGTTGAGGCTTTTGGCACTCTTTTTGAGCAATCTTTGAGTTAAAAATATCACATATACTTTGACCATTACCCCTCCTGAGTCCGCTTTGAGCGGCCAATTTTAATGAATTTAGGCCAAAATTGTTTAAATTGGAGAGGTAAAGGTTAAGAACATCCGAATAACCCGTCCTCTTCCTCGCCGTCTCATTTTCCAACCAAAGTGTATGGGTAGTCAGACCTACAATATTAGAGAGCACAGATGGAGAAAAAGTGTTGAGGGAAATTTCTGGCAACGTTTGAACCTATGGGACTCTCAGTTTACAGTCCAACACACTGTTAGGTAGTAAATTGTTCATAAGATTAGGAATCTACTTTGAGATATTAATTATTAAAATGTAATGCTTATTCTCATGTATTAGAACATTTTATTATGTTGTTAATATGATGTTATGATTATTATATCTTTGATTTATGTGAAGAAATATGTTACTGATTGAACTGTCGCATATTGATTTACTGCAGATAGCCTCGAAGAATTTTCTCAAAATCCGAATCTCGTTCGAATAATTAAGACAAGAGCCTCGACAGATGACAACAAGAAGGTCACAGGAATTACAGTCTTAGACGATGAGTTGTTTATAGTTCATGAGGAAAGCACAAAACTCTGCGTTTATGATGCATTTACTCTTGACTACATTACAGACCTGAACGTCAGTGAGTTGGAAGATCCATGTGATGTTGTGTCATGCACATCTAACCAATGTTTGTACATAGTTGACCATGATTATGGTGACAAACCATACCGGATATTTCGCCTGGATAGCACAGGACACGTTATCCGACAATGGATAACTGGAAAGAGCTACTGCTCTATATCTGTGACACATGATTCTAATCTCATTGTAGCATACAGAGCTAAAAATGTTCTCAAAGAGTATTCTGCTGATGGACGACTCCTTCGGGAATTGATAATACGTCTTGACATCGATATTAATGGCTATCTTCATGCTCGTAAGCTCCACAGTGGTTTGTTTTTGATCTCGTACACTGGTGGGTCTAACCAAGACGGTTTGAGTTTAGTAGATGTTAATGGAGATGTTCTGAAAAGCGTTGGTGAAAGCGAAGGACCCGGAAATAGTTTAAATGATCCGTGTTTCTTTACTTCTGATGAAGCAGGATCTATCTTGCTTGTTGATAGGAATAACAGAAGAGTACTGTTGTTTAGCACTGATCTTGAGAGAAGTGTTGAGCTGGTTACGAGATACAAGCGCTTGCATTTTCCACGCAGAGTCTTTCTAGACGAATCAAGCGGGCGAATGTTTGTTGCTGACAATTGGCTTGACTTCGAAGACCGGACATATAGAAAAGGCCGAGTTCTTGTATTTCAAGTGAAAAATGTGTAGAGTTGTGTGCCAATGAAATTATGTTATTCTCATAGGTTAGTATATGCAGCACTGATAACTGGCTTGAGTTTAAAGACAACATGTATAGAACTGGCCAAGTTCTTGTATCTTGAAATGTGTAGAATGGTGGGCCAATAAAGTATTTGCAACACTCATGTTTGAGCTGATCTTGACTTTCAAATGGTACTTTAGATGTTTGGACATTATTATTAGTATGATTTTTTAATATGGTACATGCTCCTTGGCTGATCAAGGAATTGGTTGCATGGGTGGATTAAGTACTGTATTACTTCTACAATTCAATATTCGCCAAAGGTCATTGTGGTTTGTTTTATTGATCTTTCAATCATGCAATTTGGTCGTATTGTTAAACTTCCTCCATAACACTTCTCATAAAAATTCTCTAGGCGTCATTCGATGACACAGTAGAATTGGGTGCGGCAGCCATTACAATTGTGAGACTGTTATTATGTTTAATGGTTTTATCAATACATCCTGGGTACCCGTGATTGCCCCACACCTCTAATTGCAAATCTTCACTCTGCCTATGTCTGTCCATATTCCTGTTCGTTTGCTTTTGTAACATTAAACTTGCTATTCATGTGTGGTGTGGTATAAACTCTGTAGTGGTTGGATAACCGTCAACAGATCAATTGATATAGATCCCTTGCAAAATCAATGAAGTCTAGGATCAAGTCACAGACATTAGATTGAAGGGCTTGGTGTATTGTTACTGAGCCAGCTGAACAGCAAGAGGACTAGGTAGGATGGTTAGTTTGTTACAAATTTCTTGAATTTATTTTGTACAATCTGTACTTGAAATTAAGTGATAATATTTTAACAGGAAGAAAGTTTGTGTGTGTGTACTGTTCTATGGCATTTTATTTGGTGCTTTATTTGCTGTACATAGGTAGAAGCAAGACCATTTCGATAAAAATCGAATAACACTAATTTGAAAAACTCTAAAGGAGATAAATAAATTAGAATGAAATTAATTAAATTTAAACTGTTTTGCTGATGCTGCCAAATATATGGTTTAAAACAAGTAGTTTTGTTGTTAATTTCTGGTTTTGTTGTTAACTTTTGTTTGTCGATATTCTGTTTGTTAATGCTGCCATGGAAACAGTAAATCAACTGTTCAATTTTTGTAATTAAGTTTGTTAGCTTTGTTTATTACCAGGGACGTCATTTCAGTTTTTCAGGGGGCACAATTTTTATGGGTGCAAAACTCGGCCAGCTTGTTTGTAATTTGTCTACAATCTACACCCAATGTGTGTACATTATTGTCACTCAATATAAATTGTTTTATGGATTTATTTATACGTGCAAGAAATGTGGTCAGATGATTATGGGCAAATTATATTGTCATTGTCAATAGTAGGAAAGTAAGCATCAAATTCTGCGGGCATTTGTCCCACCAAACTCCGTTCCAATGGGGGACTCTAAAACATGGCTGCTATTATAGATGGCGCCAGTATCAAATGTGTGGGTAAGCTACCTGAGGTAAAATTGTATGTGATGTATGTTTCTTAACGCAAAAGTAATCTAAAAGTTAGCCAGATTATAAAACGCCTGCTTATTACTTCATGCCAAAATTCAAAGGAAAACCTATTAGATCTGAGGGTTTGAACCTGCATGCAATATTTATAATTTTATTGTTCGCGCAGCGATAAATGGAAAGTCCGCTGTGATTGGACGTAAAAAAGAGACCTAGGTTGCCCCTTCCTCTCTCCATTCGTAGTGTTCAAATTTATGTATTTATCCATAATGGAATTAAATTTTAATTCTTACGGCACCATCGATCTGAACAACATAAACAAACAGCGAATAGCAACAAAAATTTGTTATACCTGTGTGCATACTGGCGCCACCTATTTTTACTTAAAGGAACTGCCCACCGAGTCCTCCATTGACGTCCCTTCTGTCCGCCTCTCGTTGACAATCCATAATTAAACATGACCAGGAACTCAAAGAGCATTAAGTCAACACTGTTACTATTTCAGAGGTCCTGAAAAGGTGGGTGGTCAACCCTGTGAGACGCCAGAAACTATGACCGGGCGTGTACTTTTGGCCGTCCTTCCGTGTCTATGTTTGGTATTACCTTTTCATTCCGTTTGTGAATAAACCGAATCTTTCTTTACCCCTAGAAAGTGATAGCGATCAATTCTTACACCAATGCAATCTGCAGCATAATAAATGACGTCACCAATTTATGAAACATAGCACAATAAGTAAGCAAGCAAACAAAAAACTGACTAAATATTATTAATCTGTACTTAATGACCTTTGTAACAATCTGCATTTTCGTCAGCATGATATCTGAATAAACCAAAATTGATTGATTGATTGATTGATTGATTGATTGAAGGCATTATTCTACGTGTGACCACATTATTAGAAGAAGAGCAGTCCACCAAGCTCACCTGAGAAGCACTCATGGTTCTGATGTGTTGGCGACTTCTTCTTTTTTACCCTTGGCATACGAGAGCAGGTGGCCAATCCTCTCCCTTGCCTTCTCATTTTCCAACCGACAGTGTGCGGTCGGTGTTCCCTTCATAGCTTAGTTGACTAGGGGGCGCACGTGGAGCAGATATCTCGATGCAAATTTCGGTGCTGACGGATTTGAACCTGAGGCCCCTTGATTGACAGTTCAATACGCTAAACCACTGCACGGGTTATCGAGCACACACGTACCCCTATCTACATTATTAGTTATGCAATGATACACGGCCATTTAATCGTCGTTGCTTGAACTCATTTCAAGCCAAGGTCACGCTGTTATTTCGCAGAAATAGGCCTATTTAATTTGCAGGGCCAAAAGTTATAGTGCCCGTGTGCGCCATTTTTACAGACCATTGGGGTTACAGAGACCATGACATAGGTTAGCACCAGTCAAGGTGAATGGTTGTCGCCGTTTGAACTTACTTCAAACTAAAATGAAGCTGTCGTATCCCAATAAATATTTCAGTTGGCTACCGGGCCAAAGTTGTGAAGATCCTACACCACCAGTCACAATCGAATATTAGGCTTATGCCTAGTATGCGTTTGAATATCGCGCTATACTTCAACGGAGGGAAATATAGATAATTATCAGAATCGTTGCTATTCAGTATTAGACCTGCTTTATCATCATTCGACTCATTACAATGGGCGTCTTACTTCCGCCAACGTAGTACTCGAAACGGTTATCACTCGCTTTTGTCATGTTGAATGCACCGTTCAGAGTTACGAAGGAGCAAGAGTTGAACCACCAACCCCCAGTTAGCTTGTTTGCGCAATGGTCAATGCTGTATTTATCGTTATCAACATCTGGGGTACTAAATTGCATTCCGTTGCATATCTTCTTAGCTATCGTCGGCATTAACAGATTGTTGGTTGCGTCTCCGGAGTATCCGCTGACGTGCAGAGTGTATTTGCTGGCTTCTGCGTCTATGGCAAAGGAGTCGTACTCGGCCGAGCGCCACTGTCGTAGCGTCGGATAGTAGACCTCTATTCGGAGTTTGTACTGGCTGGAGTTCGTCAGTTGGTGCATCCTTTCCAAACCCATCCAATAGTTGAAGCTATAGACGCCGAATCCGTTCCTGTAGTCGAGCCAGTTTCGTCCGAAATTTGTTGAGCTGTCGATTCGTTGTTGAACGACGATCCAGTTGTCAACAGAAATCACTTGAGTCGGACTCACGAATGTCGG
>OY365811.1:5786601-5916601 GCA_959347315.1 Bimastos eiseni
AGGGAGGAAGAAAAGAAGAGGAGGAGGAGGAGAAAAGGGAGGAGGAATGGAGGAAAGTGCTGGACAAGTACTGACTGACCCTTTTCAGACGGTGGACATGTTATCCAGACTCTGTTCTCTGCGAAGCATCCGACATCCACTGGGTTTGTTTCGTTCTGTGTACAGTTGTAGAGCAGTCGTCCGTTGTACGTGAACGGAAAGGAACAACGTCGTCGTGTCAGATTCGTTGTATTCAGTTCTAAGATGGGAGACTCTTCGTAAAAGGCGGTCTTAAGTCACGCAGTGCAATCGCAAAACGTTATGCGACTTAAAATGCGTGATAGGCCTGAATTTAATAACTAATTTATTTTAATTTTGAATGCGTTACTAAAATAAATAATGGCATACAAAACGTAGACTATAGTTTTTATCAGCCTACATATGCGAATACATTCACAAAAGTGCAGAACTATTATTCAGGCATAACTAGACGCAGTTATGTTCACTGAACTACTTTCAAGCAGTTTTCTATCTAGTTATGAGGCACCATATTAAGAGACTGCGAAGAGAATATTCAAACTAACGAAGGTTCGCCAGCCGCTCGGACTTCCAGTGTAGCTAGTTAAGGAAATGGCCTGGAAATTCAAATTCCTGTGGGAGCCACCTATTGCCCTTATCTGCAAAATAACTCTTCTGCCGTGAAGTTTTTCCTACATGCACGTGTTTATCATCTTGAGAGCTTTTTCTGAGAAGCATGAATGTGCGCAGCGCTTGGTTTCAAGAGGAACATAATTATGGCTTCTGCAGTACTTTTTTTTAGTCAAACTGAATTTCAATATGGCTATGTCAGCAAATGTTACATACGTGATTGTCCACAGCTGCTGTTGAGGCTTTTGAGCTGAAAAATGGACAGAAGTTCGGAATATTAGTCTATTAGAGTCTATTATTAGTTTGGATACATTCTAAGAGTACACATGGAAGGATTCATTCTTTTCTCTTGTCCTTTTCTATCGTCACTTTTTCATTTCCATGCGCTATCAACCGCTCTGTTGTAATAGTGCCCTATAATAAAACCTTATCCAATCATGTAGCCTTCAACACAAACTGAATAGCCTGCTGCGAGAGGCGCTTTACAAATAGGCTTATCCATAAAGATATGATAGACAGAGTCCTCATATTCTCCCTAGAGAACATTCTATATCGAGCTCTCTAGATTCACTTCCGTTGCATACAAATTCCGGAAGTTGCCTTATCGACTCCATATCACTCTGCGGTAGAGTCGATTGTTGTAACATCCACTTTCCTCAAAATGAACACTCAAGCAAACAAAGAAGAAATCGCTTTCGCTGGTGCATTCATAGCACAATAATCTGTCTCTAATGCTGCATACGACAACCATGTAGTGTGACATCCCCTCCACACGATTCTACTGGAACTGAAGAGTAAAAGACAGTCGATCAATCCGTGACTTCTTTACATATTCTTTGCGGCCGCTCACAGTACACCTGTCCGCAGCATGGAGGCCAAATACGACACTATGGCTGATCGGTTAGAGCGGTCGGCCCGTAACACTCAGTGTGCGCTAAGTGAGCGGGTTCGACCCTCGTCCAAGGCGTCAGTCACTGTGTAGGGACTAGAGACCTTGAGCAAGTCCTTCGCGCGCAGTTGCTCTGCAGTACAATTGCAATTGCGCCGTCGAGGCGTGTGCACTTCTGAGCAAAAGATGTTGAAAGAAGAGCGATATCAAATTTAAGGAATTTTAAGAATTTCAAATACACTGGCCCTCTCAGCGTAGCCTACATTATGCCTTCAACCACACATCTTGACATTCAAAAACAAAAACCCATTGTTGGAATGTAGAAATGTAGAAATAAAGTTTAAAACCACCATCAGAATCGTACAAAGCATCGCCTGTCTCCTTCGCTACCAACATCGCCAAGCTATCTCCCATCTGATTTTTTATGCACATTCGTGGCTTTCGCCTCATCCGGTCACTACGCATCGTGAATGAACTGGTGCCCTACGCATGGCTTTCGAATGGCGTTTTTGAGGTTTCGAAATTAAAAATACGATTACAACTCCAGGCATCAAAAGTGCCTACCCCGCTGCTAATTACTTGCATTGTTTAAACAAAGCTCAATTACTGCAATTCTCTACTTCTCAGCCTCGTATACTCCCTACTTAGGCATCTTGTATCATCGCTGTTATGGATGCGACGTTAAATAAACTTATATCAGTCAGTCAGCTTATCCAAAATTCACTCAACCGAGTTCTCACCAGAACACACAAGCATCATAAGCACTCCAATCCATTGTGTGGCACGGTGGCCGATTGGTTAGAGTGCTCGGCCCGTGACGCTCAGTGTGCGCTGAGTGAGCGGCCTCGACCCCCTTCCGGGGAGTCACTGTGTAGAGTCCTTGAACATTAATTTGAACAAGTCCGTCGCGCACAATAATTGCTCTGTAGCACAACTGCGAGGCGTGTGTGCACTTCTGAAGAAAAATCTTGGAAGAAGGGCTATATCAAATTTCAGTTGTAAATCCTTAGAGCACTGCACTGGCTAAAAATTTCAGAGCGAATTCAATTGAAAGACCTATCACTTAGTAACACTAACCCACAACTCCCTGCCATCCTCCCAGCCCAAATATCTTCCAGCCAACCCGTTTTACCCAATCATTCTCACATGTCAGCCTTTTTCGAACCTGCCATGTTACTACTTGTCTCAACTTCTCCAACCGAGCTATAATTATCACGTAAACACTGCAACACGTATTGGGAACGGAATATATGTGGAATTCAGTGGGCGGATCGCCCACAGAATTCCACATATATTCAATTCCTCCTTCATCATTGCCTGGTCGTAATTCGGAGAGGTCAAGCCGAGGAGAAAGCATAGTGCTGCCGTCTGCTACGGTGGTAATCCGGTACGTGACGTTTTGGCGCAGCCGTTTTGGCGCAGGACGTTTTTGGCGCAGAACGTTTTTGGCGCAGGACGTTTTTGGCGCCGGACGCTTTAGCGCAGATCTCTGACACAATAATATTGTATATTATGTATTATATAAATATATTTAGTGTCGTAAGTTATTCCACATGGCAAATCAGTTTAAGTCTCGGCGTTAAGTTTCAGCGTCGATAATTGAAGAAGAATCGGTGAAAAGAATTTTGTTTAACTAGAAGCCGGATCAATGAAAAGGACACTGTTAAACTGGGAGCTGAATTGACAAATAGAATCATGCTAAAATGGAAGTTGGATTGATAAGAAATTCTGCCGTTTAATTGGAAGCAAGATTGACAAAAAGATTGTGACTAAAAGGGTATCACTATGAGTAGAATTCGCATACTCATCCCGCTTCTAATTAGGCATGATTCTTTCCACCATTCTAGTTCCCAGTTTTGCATAATTATTATCATCGATCATGCTTCGTGTTACATCATAAATTGTATCAGATATCTGCGCCAAAACGTCCTGCTACGGTAGTAATCGGTGATGGTAAGTGGCGCAGGAATAGAATCTGAAAATCAATTATGATATGGTAATTGCACAATGTCTTTGAGATGCATCATAAATTCCACAGGTTTAAAATTGTTTTTATGTTAGGTCTGTAATCCGTGTCTGCAGCATCCAATGGCAGTGTCCAACAATAGTCCGACAAGTCACAACATTGATGGATTCCAGTTTCCCCGATTCCGTCTTTCCATAGTGTCAAAGTCTTGGTAAAATCTTTCTCTGCGTTCTTCATTGAATGCACCTAGATTCGCGGGGAAGAAGTCAAAGTGTGAACGCAGGAAGTGGATCTTAAGTGACTTGTTGCATTTCATACCTTTGCATGCCGTAAGAAGTTTGTCAACTGGGTGAATGTAGTTTGGTGCTCTGTAATCTATAGTTACCAAGAAAACTCCACATCACCCTTGACTGCTTTCCAGGCAATTTTCTCTGATCCCATCAACAGACGTTGACGACTGTCTGATTTCTGGACCCACAAATATACTTTTGATAAACCTAAGTCCCTGACCATGTCGTTCAATTCTCACTGTGTGCTGAAATGAAGCCTAGAGAACCTGCCCAATTTAAAATCCGGATCACTGTCAGCAGACGTAGACATGTCTGGTTGGTCCGTTTCAGCCTCTTCACCTTCTACATCTGGCTTTATTCATTGGGTGGATTCGATACTGGAAGAGTTTCATCACGTGACACTGGTCTCATCATATATATGAATGCAGATTTGGGTATTGAATCGCTTTCTCATTCTTACCAGATAAACCAGAAAGTGCATGCCTGGACATGCCCCAGTTGAATGGAGCATATTATAATGCCATCGCAATAATTCTCATGGTCAGTGTTCTCATGCTCAGTGTCATGGTTTTAGTGCCAAGGGTCTAATTTAATGGGTTTAGAATATAAATATTATCTGAAGGTACACTTACCTGTTTGTGGCTGCATGACTGAATCGATGAGCAGTTACTCGGCGTGTAGAAGAACAGTTCGCATCTCCTGATGTCCTCTCTGTAGTTAAAGTTGGTGCAGTTCGCTTCCAGGCTACACTTCCAGGCGCAGTACATTTCAAGCGGAACACACGTTGTTCCGGTCGATAGAACAGCCAGTTCATGAGGATCAAAGGTTAACGAAGGTTCCTCTGTGGCGCACATCACTGTTCCATTCGCGTCCAATGTCTTGACGAAGGACTCTGTACTGCTGCTATCCGTCAGAACAACCAGCGACACAATCAGACGAAGTAATTCTAGACTCCCAATGAATGCGCTGCTCGATCTGGGCGCTGTGATCATCGTTGAGCGCATAGTGTATAATTAAACTAAGACGAACAATAATAATGATATTATTAATGGCATATAAAAGATTACTGCCCTTACTCGTTAGTAACAGTAAGCCAATCTCTCGTGACTACAAGCAGAGAACAGTACACATTGATCAGAGATTGAAAACTAATAGTTATCTTAACATTTTACAGAAAGTTTAAACATCAGATGCCTACAATGGACAGCACGCCCACTATTATTGCCTGCACAGAGACTGCGGTTAAGTGAATGGCCTATAGTAGCCGTTGGCATGCGTGTACATGCGTTAACAACAAAGACAAATGATAACCGCCGACAGTGACTTATAAGAGCGTGAAATATGGATTTGTGATTAGCAGGACTTAATCGCACAGTTTCCTGCTGTTTATCCTCAAAGCGGGCTCGACGGACAATTATTATCCGAGAAATTGACGGTTCAATTCACGGCAGGGCAAGAATTTTCTTAGAGAGTTCTGCTTCCCGATTCAAATCGGATATAATTCGTACCCGGTTAAAACACTGTGTGTGGGAAGACGAGACGGCGAGTGAATGAATTGGCCGCCCTCCCTCCTAATCCTAGACTAAGAAAATGAGGGTGCTAATCCTCCATATCGATACCTGTTTCTCGGGGCTATAGCTTAGGCTATTGTCCTGTGTCCGATTCTCATGTGCTCACGGACCCCCACGGGTTTGTAAAATTGATTATGAGTATGATGTGTAGTTCTGCTTTAGAAAGAACTGAGATTTCGGTGGAATCGTAACCACAAAAGTCTTAGGGTGAAGCGACCTCTGAAGATCATGGTCTGCGGCTGCACGTTTTCCAGTGGAGACGGTTGTATGCATAATAGCGTCTTTGCATGGAACGGTCGACGCACCCCATCACAGCGGCATTTACAATGTACTGCAGAAGTGTTTGGTGCCATCAGTGCAGCAGCTATTCTCGCATCAGTTCTTGTTTGAGGATGACAAGGGGCATTGCGCCAAAATGGTCACTAATTGGACAGCATCAGAGCGCGGGACTGGCCCATCCAATTGCTGGATCTGAATCCGATTAAGAATCTCTGAAGCGCGTCTATCTGTAATGCCGCATTGGACATATCCCAGGGACATCTGACCACCAAGCCAGAGCTGATCGAGTTGTTGGTCACTGCCTAGGACCGTATCATTACCTAATTGAAATCACTTTCTGATCGTGCAATTCTTTGATCCTTTCTTTAACATTAGGGTAAATATCGTAGCCCTACTGGTCCCTTTAAAGAAATGTTCAGGAAATAAATGCTTCTTATTGTTTGCTTGCAAGATTTCCAACTTAGTCCTATCACTTTTGCGTCGTCAAATAAATGTGACAACAATGTTTTATTTTACTACGTGCTAAATATGCCGATAAGAAAAGTAATAATATATGCATTTACATAATAATTCGTAATTATAACGAGTGTGTAAGCCTACAAGCTTTTCTTGTCACGCATAAATTATTAGCACTAATTTGGCAGTGACAAAAACCGGTTTATGAGTCAATAAATGATGGTTCAGTATTTTTCTGTGTCAGCCTTAACAGCTTACAACCCCTCTGCAGTGTGTCGGCAAAGAGTGGACCAGTTTGACGAGGTGTTCGCGCATATGGCATAATATTCTCAATTTAAAAACTGACAAAGCATACGTTGAATTGAAACGAAACTTCATCCAATTGCTTAAATCGAGTATTCTGATAAACTTATGTTTCGAAAATGTGACCAGCAGTTGGCCTACTGCATATCAATAAAGTGACGTCAAGGTGGCTGCTTGGTCTCGATTTCCTAGCTGTAACGCACTCGGGTAATTGTCTGTTCCGGGAACCTCACTGTCCAAGATGGCGTCGAGTTGCGTCCTGAAGCGTGACCAGCTCCCGCTTTTTAGCAAAGAGGCTTACTGTCAATTTCTAGCACAGACCTCAATAGTTCGTGTCACCCTCTACCGACGAATTGAAGATATCACCACAGAATTTCTCTTTATGTATTATTTGACCAAAAAGAACGTTCGCCTAACGCAACTCTCCTCTAGTAATAGGTAAAACTCTACGCAGATACCGATAAATTCGCACCTACTATCTACTCTATCGCAACTGTTCTTAATGTCAGGTAAAGCTCTATCCGCCGACTGCGCAGTCTCCAGACGACTTCTAGCAGGCCTAATAGGATCGCTCGCTGACGCGTATCACTTCAGGCTCACCTTGCAAGGACCGACGCTCTGGTACGAACTCAAGATCCATTTGCCAGGCATTCTCCGGCGAACGACTCCTGACGAACCACTCTGACGACGACTCCAACGACGACTTCTCACCTACTATGGGCTCTCTTTTTACACACCGCACTTCTCGCATATTGGTTTATGCAGCTACTTACTAATTTATGCAGTCACCTTTTTAGTCTATGCAACTACTTAATAGTCGATGCAGTCGCCCATTTTAGTCTATGCAGTCACCTTATTAGTCCACGCGGCTACTTGATAGTCTATGTAGTCGCCTTAAACACTATATCTCTAACAAGAGCTTATATCGCCCTAAAATATCGATTCTAACAAGAGCTTTTAAAATATCGACCGGAATAAACTACACAAACGGGCAAAACAGTGGTTCATGCAAATAAATCAATTACAGGCGAATTTCGCCGCAATAAGATGAAATCATTGTTAATACTATGCGCTGACAACTAAGACAGAAATGCAAATCTATCTACATATATTGCGATGACGACGGTAATATCAAGAGTTAAGTATATTTTTCTGCGAATGCTTGGCTTGAGTGAAGTCTCACATGCAGTGACTTTGCGGATTAGTGATTGCGAGACTTGTAAGACTAAATCATCGATAAAACATCAGCGCTCGAGAATACGCTCGGGTTATGCGCGCGCTTGGCATTCGAATGGCGCTTTAGAAGTTTGGAGATGAAGATAACGATGCGATGGTTAGAGCGCCTCTGTATCCGAGGATCCAGATCGTATAATTGCCTATCGATGGCAGGTAACTGAGCGTAACTCCAGAGAGCTAAACTGGCAAGGTCCGATCACGGGGATATCAATTGGCGCACTCGTAATCGTAAACTTTAAACGATAAAACGCGACTATTAAGCAAAGCGCAGGGCACCATCTTATTCCAGAGCGTTGCGCAATGTCGAAAGGTTGTCTAGATTAGTAGAGTGAGGAAGGAGCTTTACAGTTCGTTCTCCAGACCCTTCAAAGTGACTGCGGTGGTAAATCGTAATCTCAAAATTTATAAAGCGCCACTTGAAAGCTAATCGCATGGCACCATCTTATTCTAACCCCGATCAATTCGATGAAAACTAAACTATAAAAAAACGTGTACATTGTTGATTTATATTTAATATTAGATAGCTAACATACAAGCATAGTTTTCTATCCTAAGGAGTCACAGATTGGTCGACAGTCACGTGGTTTAAAGAGACCAATGCGAAACGACGTCTACGTTGTAAGGCCGCCATCTGCAGAGCGTAATACATCTATAGCCGCGCAGGTTCAGCCGAAGCTGAGGGGAGATAATATGTTCATGACCCAGACAGATATACAGACGAAAGAATCACATAACAGTTAGTCAACTAATAGATATTTTGTGCCCGGATTGCTACCAACGGTTGCTAATCGGTTAGCACTAATCGCTGGTTAGTATAATCGTCGTCTTAGTGCACTGCTTTTCGGAATCGAAGGGAAATTGAATAGGAATTCGTAATTGCGTCCTTACAAGTTTCGCTTCAGAAGGTCAGCTGAGAACGGTTTCAAGGTGAGTGTTATTCAGTCGATATTTTTATTACAGATTATATGTCATAATTGTCTGTTTATTGCAGCTCATTGTTTGTTACTCAATTGTTTCAAAATAGGGTTCGCGAATACATCAAAACCAGTACTTAAACCTTAAGCTTTGCATCGACGCTGTTGCACATTATAATATCTGCACATTAGCATAAATACGTGATGATGATTATTTGAGTCAGCGGCCATTTTTGGTATTTTAAAAAGAATTGACGCAAGATTCGAGTCTGTTTTAAGCGATATGATACGTTTACAACAAGCAGCGCTGATAGTTTGCTTAAGCGTTTTTCTTCAATGTATGTTCGCATATTCAGATGGATCATCTAGTTATGCTTAACATAATTTATCTATGCTTCAGAACATTGATTTCTAATCTCCATACTGTTCAAGCCCACTTTTTGAATTTTATCGCTATTATTATTCTATCTTTTCAGTTTTTTATTGCTATTTAATGTCAACGATATCGTTCCACAATTATGTGTAACGAACTCGCTCTTCTAAGCTCACTGAGTGTATACATGTAAGCGAGAAATCATAACATACATTTAAATGACAGTGTTTTCACGCAGAATATTTCGAGACACCGCCAAATATATAGTATGTTCCCATAGACAATAATATCATGAACATTAACTAATCTGAGCATGCAGCGGTAACGACATCATTTTCTTTGCCTCGGCGTATGAAGGCGGGTAGCCGTTCATCTCCATTCGCAATCTGGTTTTCCCAGCCACAGAGTGCAGTCGGTGTATAGGCCTAGTCATTGATTGCTGAGTCGCTCAAACCAGGAGCAGACGCATCAGGTATATCCTTATATTATGTTCTGGCATGCATTCGAACCCGGAACTGTGAGTCGACATCCCAACACGCTAACCACTAGACTTAGGCGGACTTGAATGCACTCGCATTTAAGCCTGGTCTTTTCCGTATGCATGTGCGCACTTAGGCCCTGTTTGACTGCAGTGGACTGCTCTTGTGATATTAACCACGTCGGTTTTGCTTCACCGTGTCTTATGCATTATACAGAGCATCGGCTATATAGAAGTTAACAATTGTTATTAAGTCCGTATAAAATGTGTTAAAGGACCTTCATCTGTGCGAGATGGCGCTGTTGTTGTAAGTTGGTGTGGTGGAAACTTCAAGGCCAACTCTTCGATGAAAACACAGATGAAGTCAAGGAATTCTTGAATCTCCATGGTTTATTGAGATACATGTTACTTTCATAGATAACCTGTCGTGAAATTAAGTTACAAGAGGTGGTACGGTAAATTCAGTATAGGAAATAGATATACATAGTCTATTTATTTCTTTTTATTGTCGCCCTATTCAGTTGTATGCCTACATCATTAATTACGGCTCATGGCAACTCCAGATAGCCTCTTAAGGGTCTCTGTTTCCATTTACTTGCGGCTGTAAACCACTTGCAAAGACCGCAGGGGACATTGGAGGGATTACTTCAGCCTTAACTTTACGACGCAGGCCCATAAAGTTTATGCTAGTGAGATAAGAAACATGCCAACCCTAGGCTGGTAGCCTATATCACTGGGAAATTTCCTACGTTTATTAGGGCAGATGTGAAACAGAATTCACAATCCACGATAAACTGTTTTAGGACTTAAGTAATGTTTATTCCAATAATGCCTGACCCAGTACAATTATACCTTCAATTATGTTATTTTGGGGGAATTTATGACTTTTAAGACTTAGGCTCTTTGAGATTGGCATAGACTTTTGCAGACTAAAGGTTACTTGTAATCGTGATATCGATGATATTGATAACATTTCTGATAACAGTTTAGTCATAAGATTATCATTAGCCTTTGTTCTGATCTTTGTCATGACCTCTGTTGTGGCCTTTTACGTCATCAGACTTTAACAAGGCATCTTGCTTCAGGTATTACCTAGTTTGGGTCATGAGTTTCTTTATTAGGGTCTACTTCAAAATTTGTACATTTGTAATTTGCTAGTTGAAGTTGACAATCGCGTGATCACATAAAATTGAATGGGGTCAGAGCTTAGATCGGCCATTATCGTTTACAAATAATGTAAATAATTGTGGCACAGTGGCCGATCGGTTAGAGCGATCAGCCCGTAACGTTCAGTGTGCGCTGAGCGAGTGGGTTCGGCCCTCGTCCGAGGAGTCACTGTGTAGGGACCTTGAGCAAGTCCTTCTGCACAAATGCTCTGCAGTACAACTGCAATTGCGCCGTCGAGGCGTGTGTATGCACTTCTGAGCAAAAATTTTTGAAGAAGGGCGGTATCAAAAATTGATTTCTGGCACAATAATTGGATGTTGTAATACATTAGTTCTGTATAATTCAGAAAGTCGGTTATAGTGGTAAGAGCACAAGTTGTTCAGTCTGTCGATCAGTCGTGAGTAAGATAGCTTAGTTATTAAATGGTTTGGTCAGTAAGACAATCAGTCACAGAGCCACAAAGTCAGCTAATCAACCAGCCTATGAAGAGACATTTATCAATTGTTCGCCTTATTATCGAATTATGACCTGTCGCTTTCAGAAGTTCTAACAAACGTGAATGTTGCGGCTGCGCCCAGATCACAGAACCAGAGGCTGGGAAAGGTCAGATATATGTCATGCCTCGCCGATAAATCACCTGGAGATGTTATTTGAGGAGGAGTTTGCGAAATACGAACTCCTCACATCGTCCGAACTTTAATTAAGCTAAACCGCGCGAGCCCACTACGATCCAACCCTGCAACGCCAAAAGCAACATCTTCATACAAACTTGTTCAAATCCTCGGTTATCTAATCTTCAAAGGGGTTCCAATTTAATTATCACCTGTCGGTTGGTTCTCAAGCCTCAGGATTCCCATCAGATTCCAAAGGCTAGTTTCACCCGGCCGGCTCCTTTCCAACTTTCAAATTATCTTCTCTTTCTTTTCCATTCTTCCCGCTATAGGGCTCTCCTTCTCAAGTTCTGACACACATCATGCAGAAACATTTCGCTTTCATTATTCTGTTCACTTATAATCACTACCATAGCCATAGTATTTTTTATCATATTTTGACCATAGCCATTATATTTAATCATTGAAACTTGATATAGCGCCCTTGCAAGAAATCTACTCAGAGCGCTAGCTACAAGATGTTAAATGCCATTACAATGAGTTTTAGAACAGTTAGTAAACCAGTACACAGTAAGCTGAAAAAAGTCGCAAATGGCTGGCCCACACACAAGCGTGGAACCGACCAACGGATTCCCGTCAACAGCTGAGAGATGACATGTACGTGTATGTTCAAAGTCTCTGGGTCAGGTTTATATTTACCATCACATATGGGCTCTGCCTAATTTATCCCTTGTTGTGGCGCCATATGAATGTTCAATTACAAGTACAACCGTATGCCACTCCTCTTTCTATTTTCATGTCAGTTTCGTATCTTTCGTCTCTAACCCAACCGGCTTTGCGACGGTCTTGAGTAAAGTTATTTCAGACGATATTTGTACAGAACAAACTCTGTTCCAAAGTTCATCCTCGTGCATCCACGACATGACTTGAAAATGCCCAGCCCACTCAAACCGATGGTGACTCTTGGCTCTTACGGCCGATAATTGCTAACATCCGGCTGCTGCTACTGCTGAGGCATATATTGGCCTATACGTATGCATTCATCTCTGTTGCTGCTTATCTGTGGATATGACTGGCTTATTGAGTATGACAAAGCTTGGGCGCTTTTCCTATTGGTCTTGGTCAGCTTTTGGTCTTCTTTTCCCGACATTTGTCTCTAAACAATCATGTTTCCTTCACAGTCTGTTTCTCTCAATGTCTGTCTACATCTGTCTATGTATACAATTATGTCTCTCTGCTGGTTTAGTGTCAGTCACTCTGACACGCAAATTACATGCAGGTCCACAACTCTGTCGATAATAATATGAGAAATTAAAGTCCCAACATCCGCCTTTGTTTCTGTGCTGTAGTATGACTTTTTGTCTAACTATGTTTCTGTCTCTTTTGTTTATTTCGCTCGCCCTAAGTCTGTGCGGTTGTATTTCTGTGTCTCGCTTTGCATCTCTCTCTCTCTCTCTCTCTCTCTCTCTCTCTCTCTCTCTCTCTCTCTCTGCCTCCTGCCTCACTTTCTAGCTTTGTCTCGTTGGCCTACTCTTACGCATGCATGAACACATGAATAATTCATGTAGCCGATGTAAACCCATTTATCAGCAGAGGAACGCATTGTGTCACCTGCGCCAACAGCTAAGCCAGCGTAACGTAGCCAATACTCGGACAATTTGACACAGTTTTCGATTACTTATTTACCTCTACAACACCACAGATGCACAAACCTACAAACTGTTATTTCAATAACTGACACATTGACGAAGTGAGTTTTGTATTCCGTCATCTTTGACCCATATCTAAAATGCCGTCTCTCGCTTCAACTTTCAGTCCGTTGCTTCTCATTAATTGCAGTGCCAGTGACCATCGGACCCTAACTTCTGTCGACCAAACGTTTTTCGCTACCTACCGCCGCAGCACAATATTCCCACCTCAACATCACTCAATCCGGATCATTACTTCTTCCCCGTCGTCCGATAGACCTTAACCCCTCTACAAATCCTACTCATCGAAATACTTTCTGGTGACATCGAGTCAAATCCCGGTCTCAAGACAGATACCACATCTTATTCAACCAGGTCTTTCAACAAGAAGTTTCTTCTGTGTTTCCTCAACATTAGATTAGTACAAAGCAAAAACAACTCCATCGCCCTTAGGGACCTTGCGTCCCCCTGTCGTCAACCTCAGCTCATTGTTCTCCAAGAAATCTGGCTATCCACTTCTTCTGTTAACCTCCATATCTCTGATTGCTTATCTCCAGACAACTCCCTCCAAATCTTCTCTCGCACGATCTCCTCCGCAAAATCTAAAAATGTTTCTGATGGCGGTGCTACCTTCCAGGTATGTAAACCGGCTGCTGTCATCAATTCTTCCCACAACACCTTCCGATCCTTCGAATGCACCTCCATAACAGTCCGACTTGCCTCAGCTCTCCTAACAGTTTTTAACATCTACTGTAAAATGTTTGAAAAGGGCAAAACTTGACCGACTTGTTTAGCATTTTATTTAGTCTAACAAGCCAAGGTTAGCCAGCATCTGTGTTTGCATAATGTCGCTTAATAGCTTTAAGTTAGGTTTTCACGTATTTGTTTATACTTGCAAAAAGGTGAACATTATATCTACGCAAAATCTGTATGTGTCAAGGTATACAATGATTGAAATTAAGTGATTTGATGCATGTGGCACTTTTTTCGATCATTGGAAGGCTTACGTTTTCGTCCTGGCTGGAGTTGGGAGAGCTTTTGAATAGTTATCTTGAAAGGGCGCTACATAAATTTGTGAATGAGTGAGTGAATTTCTATGGAACCTTTGAAATGGATTATAAAATCGCCGGAACGTGCGCTCTGTATAATAATGCCTATCTGGAATTGTTCCGACACAGAACATCAGTGAGGAGAAGGCCATGAAGATAAGCGGCGGCAGAGGAGCAATGAAGATAAGACACTGGATCTCCTCGTATTCTGTGAATGAAGAGTTCGAGCTGTAAATGGATAGAGATAGGGGCTGCTGAGAGAGAGACAGACAAACAGGTAGACAAACAGGCAGGCAGGCAGACATAGAGAGTGATGGGGGTGATAATGGCTATCGAGGCAAAAAGAGAAAGAGAGAAAGAGAGACAGCATAGTTCAGAGAGAGAGAGAGAGAGAGAGAGAGAGAGAGAGAGGAAGAAGAAGGACAGAGAGAAAGGCTGGAAGGACGGTGGTGGAGGAAGTCTTTCCATCGTCGGGAGATCCATTTGACCGCTTCATCTTCAGATAACGCGATAAAGAATCGCACGGTAGACAGATGGAGGCAGTGAATAACACAGGGAACGGAAGTCTGATGGAATAATAAGCAGCGACTGAAACAGACAGAGACAGAGAGAAAACCAGACAGAGGAGAGACAGATAGAGAGACATTGTGCAGAGACAGAGAGACAGAGACAGAAAAAGAGAGGAGAGACACAGAGAGAAACATAATTAGTAAGGAGAGTAGTCGGACACAGAGATGTGCAGAGGCGATAAATAAATAAATGAATTCATGAACACGTGCATAAATATATAATAGATGCATTCATGTATTACAGTATTGGATAACACATATAAAACCTACGTAACATGCATACATGCATGTTGGAACCTTTGAAACATGCATATATACATACATACATGCATGCATGCATACATACGTGCGTACGAACGGAAGAGATTGCATGAGACAAAACGATGGGCTTCAGATGGAGATTAGAATTGGCAGAGAGACAGACAGACAGACGAATAGACAGAGGAACAGACAGACGCATAGACAGAGGGCAAGACAAACGACGATGAAGACACAATGTCACCAGAGCAAGGATCCAGGAACCTCGTTTTGAACTACAACTGGATGTCTACCCGCTGCCAAATCCACCTACGTCTTCAACTTCTGTGCTCCTTTTTTCTAACTCGTTGTTTTCAGATTCAGCGGATCAAAACACCTGACTGGGCTTTGAAAGAGATTACGCTAGAAACGCTTGTCAATATCCCTCATCTGTCGTTTCAACCTAAGATACGTATTCATAATCCATGCCAGCAGATAGACCATCAAGATTACATTCAAGTGCTGCATTTCATTCATTCATCCAACCGTTCATCCATCAACTCACCTTTCCATTCAACCATTCATCCATCCACTCACCCATCCATTCATCCATTCATTTATTCATCCATCGATCCATTCATGCATGCATCCTCTCACCCGTCCATCTATTCATCGATCCATCCATTATTCCATCCATCCATTCATTTATCCATCCATCCATGGATCCACTTATCCACCCACCCACCCACCAATCAAGCCAACCTTCTCTCCCTCCATTACTTCATCCATCCATCCACCCATCAATTCATCCAGGCATCCTTCCCTCCCTTCATCCTGACGGCTTGCCACTCCCTCCCTGCAGACCTTCATCTTCTTCCTCACTGACCTAATACGTCTTTGTGGATGCCTGGCTGGATGAGTCTGGCGTGATAATTCCATATTGATTCTGGCGGAATTAACTCCTGGCGTCTTCCATCCATCCATCCATCCATCCATCCATCCTCCCACCTCCATCCTTCCTCTCGCCCTCTGCCGCCCTGGCTCAGTTTTCATGACGGACAACCGAGTTAATGTGGAAGTCAATAAATATATTTGAAATACTCTATGGACAGCCGATCTCTTCAAATTGTGCATGCAGTGGCATCTACATCACAGAACCTTGGAGCAAATGCTTTATCCAAGCACTTTCTAAAAGACGAAAGATCTCATTAAGAAATTATGGGAACCTAATTTTTTAAATATCTTACCATTAAAATCTGTTATTATTTACAGTTGAGCATTATCGATGTTATCAATGTATGTGCCTTTAATTTGGTTAGGTCTATTCTTCGTCTTTTCATAATGTTAGTCGGTCGGTCTGTCGGCTAAGCTGGGAGGAGGAAGTTGCTCCATTGACACAGGGGGAGGGGATAGACGCATTAACACACGCATATCACCGACAGTGCCTGTCCTAGGCCTAGATGAAGGAGGAATGCGACACTAATTGTTTTTTATATCACGCAGTGTTGTTACACTGAAATTACTATAGGCCTAGGTGTGCATAGGAATCTTGAGCTAGTCCTTCACGCAGAAATTACTTCACACCATCGTTGCTCTGCCTTATGGTCGTGTGTTCTTTTCTAAGCTATTGACGGAATGCAATATCAAAAGCCGGTTTTACTGTATTGTATTGCATTGTATTGTATTATATTGTGTTGTATGCATAATGCGTACATGCTACTTGCGGCATTATAATTATTATTTTATGATGTACTTGTGAAGATACACATGGAGGACATCGGCCCTTGCAATGCTGCATGTTATGAGTAAGTAAGCATTATTGCAGCAGCCATTAAGTTCGTCCGTCAGTCCATCCATCAAACCATCTAAACATCTATCTACTCATTCATAGGCCTACATCTATTTGTTTATCATACCAATCCAGTTATCTATCCAGTCCTTCTTCTTCTAATTGCAAATGCATATGCATGTAACAGAGCTGTATAAATAAGCTATCGATTGAATGCTTATTAGTTCGAATAGTCTACAACCATGAGTATTTGATGTCTTCTATATATAATAGGAATATAATCACAAGAAACCGGATTTATGCAAGCAGCCAGTTTCCTGCCAAGCACAAGAGGACGATGCTATTTCGGTCGTTGACGTCATAATTGCAACGCCCAAGCAAGTTAATATGCAGACTGTAGGCTATAGAATTGTGTCCTACTACTACTACTACTACTACTACTACTACTACTACTACTACTACTACTACTACTACTACTACTACTACTACTACTACTACTTCTTCTTTTTCTTCTTTTTCTTCTTCTTCTTCTTCTTCTTATTATTATAATTATTATTATTATTATTATAGTTATTATTATTATCATTATTATTACTATAGTCGAACAATTTAAATAGTGTTATAAATCATAGCTGCAAGAAAGAGCCTCTGAAGGCAATTGCATTGAATCGTTGGATGCAGACTGATAAACGTTGGAATAAGGAGCTGGTTTATCTATATGGTCTCTGGTGACCTGTGTCAGGAGGCGACCCAAGTCTTTGATAAAGTTCATTCCGTCGTTGTTGACTGGGCCCATGGTCTCAAGGGTCAATCAGGTGATATAAAAAGAAATTAGTGATCTGGAACCAGTCAGGCATTATTATTATTATTATTATTATTATTATTATTATTATTATTATTACTATTATTATAATTATTATTATTATTTAACTCCGGGGTACATATAATCCCTCGGGATTCAAAAAAATAAGGGGCAATTGTTTTGGAATGGCTAGTCTTCGAAGATGGTTTATTATTATTATTATTATTATTATTATTATTATTATTATTATTATTATCATTATTATTTTTATTACTATTATTACTATTATTATTATTATTATTATTATTATTATTATTATTATTTAACCCCGGGGTACATATAATCCCTCGGGATTCAAAAAAATAGGGGGCAATTGTTTTGGAATGGCTAGTCTTCGAAGATGGTTTATTACTATAATAATATTAATATCATATTATTATTATTATTTTTTATTATTATAATATTATTATTATTATTATTATTATTATTATTAAGCATGCGGCATTGCATGCACACATTTTTGACAGCAGCGGCGTTCCATGGCTAACGAAACGACCCACAGCGTTAATAGAATAGATCTTCGATGAACCCGGCTGCTCGCTAAACGACAGCAACTGATACTAAGCCAACTCCAACGACGACCGAGGGCAGACAATGGAAACCGGGATGTCCATCATTCTGGAATGAGGCCACGACGCCACCTATTGACGGCCATGCGAGTTGGCGGCGGTCGCGGCGGCGTTTGCTCGGTCTGCAGTATACATGTAATGTCCGTGTAATTGATTGAGTCGGTTGACAGTGCCTGGATAAATATCTGCGGCCCTGTTGCGGCTTGAGCAGACGGGTCCGACCCATTTCGGCCAGTCATATATATCAGGAGGCAGTCTGCCGTCAACTGTGTTTGCGTAAGTTGGAGGAGGCAGCAGCTTTCAAACACATCAATAAATATGTATGTTCACTGCTGGTGATGATGCTTTTGTGCATGGATGCATGGGCTATTGTTGTAGGCCACAGATGTCTGTTGCAGCAACCGTGGAGTGAGGGCGGGCTGAACTTGATGCTATGTACTTTTTATGTTCGTAAGCCAATGGCTACCATCATATAAGACATAAAATATTTTATTACAAAATGTTATACAATCTCCAACCAACCTGATCCGAATGAATCGATTAATCTGTGTGCAGCGTCTATGCGAAAGGCAGCTTGACCTAAAACTGGATTGGTATGATCACTGAAGGATAGGCCTAAATACAAAGGGAATGGTGACAGAATATGTGTTTCAAATGGTGTTCACTATTAATTTTGAATAAAAATTAAAAAATCAACCTGTTCCGCTTAGGGCCTTTTTTCTTCCCTACTGTTGCCACTCCTGTCAATTGTCAATGTATGAAATTCACTTACTTGTTCTTCTAATGAATCAATAAAAACGTATTGAATTGAAAAATTGAGTTTGAAAGTCATGTGGTATAAGAGGAGAGGAAAAGAGAGGAATATAGAGCAAAGGAATGGAGTGGGAAGGAGAGGGAAGGATAGGGAAGGCGAGAAGCGGATGAGAACGGAGAGTATAGGAGATGATTGGATAGGAAAGAAGAATAGACAAAGAAAAACGAGAGAAGAGAATAGTAGAGGACAGGTGAAGGGAAGAGAGAATGGGAGAGTGTTCAAAAAAGGTTTGTTTCACAATTATCCCCATTCAATATTGTGATGCAGCCAGCTTTTTGTAAACGTTGATCAATTTTACATTTGTGACTCACTGCACGCAGTCTAAAATCTTTATTTACGGCTGATTGTGGTAGAAATGAGAAAAAATAATCATGGAAAGCATGTTCTCGACTTCCTCTTCTTCCTTTCCTCAATGCGTCAAGAATTTATTTCTGCGCAAATTTTAGGTCCAGAAGTTGAATAGTCCGATGATTCTATCAATTCAATCGTCATTGTCAGAATGATCCTAACAATGATCTCAGATGACAATTGTTGTTTTTGTTATCTTGACAGAATCAAAGTCGCATAGTCGTAACAATCATCGTCGTAACTCATTAGCACGGCGTCCATTTTTTTAAAGTGCAGCTACCGATTGCCATAGTTGTTAGTCACCCGATTTAAAAATCGAGTCTGTCGTTCTATTACCCCATTGTCATTGCTTTTCAGGTTGTCATGGCGACTGGAGGCGCCAAGAAATTTGACCTGGAGAAGGTGATTGACGTGTGGGCAAGAGACTACTTCGAGCGAAACGTTCCGGCCAAGGAAAAAAAGCTCCTGAAGCAGGGAATGGTCGCACTCGAGATCGATTGGAAGAGGGTGAAATTCGTGCACCACAAGGCCGAGTACAACCCCGCTCCTCCAGCCCCTGGCTGCGGCACCCCAACGAACAACGTCCTCTTTCAAACCAGCTTCACCAATCGCATGGACGATGATCAGAAGTATACCTTTCGCACTCAACGTACGACGCGGTCCTCCTGCACCATTGCCGTGGAGCAGGGCTACGTGACGGGGGTTGAGATGAACGTTAAGCTGTCCACCCCTTGTGAGATCATGGAGCTGAACGCCGGCTTCAAACGAGAGATAGCGTTGACGAACGTCGAGGGTCAGACGGTGGAGGAGGAGCTGAGCTGGGGAGTGGACAGCGAGGTCACGGTCAAGGGTCATCACACGGGGGAGGCGAAGCTCATCATACTCGAAGAGGAATACGAGGGAGGCTTCGAAGTGAAGACGCACATCTCTGGCATTGCAAGGGTCATCTTTACGAACCTCAAAAATAACAACTCTTTCATGAAGGCCATCGAGCGACCGGTGGCGGACATCGTGAAGGAAGCGCTCGCAGAGAACTGGGTCCTACCATCCGAATCCTTCTCCATCGACGGGTCGACCATCCTCAGCCGGACGAAGGGAAAGTGCCACTTCCGGTTCGGAATCAAACAGGTGGTCGAGGTTAGCCAGAAGCCGATCACCAGCTGAGACCGGCTTTCGTCATCTGCTGCCGATGCCTCTTAGTGGAAAACCATCCGTTGATTAAGTCAATGAAACATTACATTCAGTTGCATTTCCTTTTCCCTCTTTACTTTTGCATTTCAATATATATATATAATATATATTCATATGTTTAATTATATTCTGAGAGTTTCAAACATTTTGTGTGCCAATTTTGGAATAAGAATTAGATTTTGAAATTTTCGATCGATTAGAATCATCAAAATCTTTAGCTAATAGATTAGAATAAGAATTTATTATTCGTCTAATCGATTAGCTAATCGATCAGAAACCGATTCCGATTAGCCGATTCCGATTAACCGAAATCGATTAGCTAATCGATTAACTAAATTACTAATCGATTACACTGAAAACTAGCGGCTGATATCTGCTTATCCATTATGATTATTATGAGCAAGTTCTGTGGCTCATCGATTAGAATTATAATTGGCTATTCTTCTGATCGAGTTGAATGTCATCAATTAGATACTATCGATCTCTATTTCACACACTGCTACCACATACATAATCGTTGCAACGAGTCATGAGTTCATCTACGGATGGTTTACATAATTATATTTAAGGAGTCTGACATTTTTTCAAAGAATGGTGAAAATTTTATTTTAGGGAAGCCACTGCATCGTTGTTTATTCCTTTATGTGCCTGTGAGAACGATTCTGTTACTGTTTTAGGTTTGCTTTAATTGTGATTTAGTTAGGCCTTGACAAGAAATTAGCGATAATGTGAGGCTTTAGCTATTTATTAACTGCTTTATTTGCAATAAAGTTTTTTTATTAGTCTATTTGGTTTTTTTATTAGTTTTTTTATTAGTCTATTTGTTTCTTCTCAAACGATAGACCTAAATTTAAACATTAACGAATGGAAACACGAACGATCAAACAGGAATATGACTTCGATAGCGTAACTACAGCTCTCATGAATCACAGACTGAACAGATTATGTGAGGAAAATGAAGATAAAGATCTGCAGAATGAAATCGTAGCAAAGAATAGACATCGCCCTGATCGACAACAGACTAACACCAAATCAGATCAAATCATTCATTTGACAGATCATAAAACATTTTGCTGGATATGTGACGAAATGATAAAAAACAATTTAACAAACATTCGTTGCTCTATGAGACGTAATGTCTCACCGTGACAATGATTCACAGAAAATTGCCGATGCTCTTTGACTTTGAACTCCTTGACCGAGTTCGTAACACAGGAACAGGATTTGAATATGTATTATAATCTTAACTCAATTTGAACTGAAAGCCAGTAGAGCTACAAATAGGAATTCAGCATATAGATCACAGAAGCCGAAGTCTACAATCGAATTAGAGGAGTGTTGAAAATGGTGGACCAGAGAAATATAACGTAGGCCAGTTCGCAACTGATTGCTAGAGGTTTTGAGTTGGGCAGAGTATATGGTAAGACGGGTATCGTTTGGAGCGAGAGTAAGAAGGCGAGGGATCTAGGAAGTCAGCGTAGGCGTCATTGAAGTTTTATAAGAGGTAACTAGGTGGAAGAAAATGATCAAGCATCTAAGAGACAACGTAAGAAAGCGAAGATAAGTCTAATAGGTAACTTGAGGTAAGTAGATGTTCGTAAATGTTCACAATAACATGCGTTTGCAATATACAATAAATTTTACTCTATTTCAATGGGTTATACTACTGCAACTTGTAAGTTGTAAAAAACAGTCAGCCTATAATTTTATGGCGCCCTCGTGCGAATTCGACATTATCAATCATGAGTTGAAAGCTTTATGCAGCAATGGAATTAAGGTTTACTCTTGACGATTTGGTGATCAGCATGAACTGGACCTTCGAGCAATCAAAATTACAGAGTCGTTTTACTTTCAATGGAGAGTACAGTGGCATTATTGTGCTACGTTTTATCTCCAACCATCGTTGCATAAGAGTCAACGAAAAGCAAATAGGAGGAAATGCGTGGAATTGGATCAAGGACGCCACTCCGTCCTTATCCCATCTCATGACACTAAACTTCGATGATAAGAGCGATTAGATGCCTGTTTTTGGATCGGTCAGTGTTCATCCCATATCGTTTCTCTTAACTACTTTAATAGACGCAGATGAAGATATTGATGCGTCAGTCAATGTCTTCGCTGTCGACTTCTATGTATGGCTTCACGGTGACAACAAAATCCTGAGAAATAGAAATAGAGCGTTGGATTTCAGACGATTTCGTCCTCCGAATACAGCACATTTTCCGTTCCCTCACCATTGTTAACGTCAACGTTTGCGAAGTAGTCTAAGATAGGTTTTATTTAATTGTACATAATCAACAAGACTTTACGAAAGTATACGAATCAGTACGATCAGTGAGTTTGATCTTGAAACCAAGAGAACGTCTTCAAACAAATATATATATATATATATATATATATATATATATATGCATGCCACAGACTGGATATAGATGTAATGTAATCAAGCATTTATACAGCGCCTCTTTATATATCTACTCAGAGGCAGTATATATCTGCGCTGGCCTATACATGTAAGATGTTAGCAAAACTCTGCACAGCAAACTGAAAAGAGACAACAGTGGTGGGCCCTCGCACAAGCGTGGAACCAACCAACCGCCTCCCATCAATAGCTGACAGATGGCATGGATGTTCAGAGTCTTTGCTAGTTAATGGTTACTATATATAGCAGAAATGGTGCATTCTGTTAGTGTAGAGGCCAGTGTCCCATGCTAGTTGCACTCGCAAGTATAGCATGCATCGTCAGAATAGTTAGCACAGTTGAGCATGAAAATAATGTTATTTTGGTCGGCAGGATCATGAATCCGAACGATTAAAACCTATTTATAAGACTGTCAACTGACCAGAGTTGGTGACTCGGATCTCGTCACTTTAACCCTAATCCTTGTGTTGACCATTTCAAACAAGATTTTCTTTGCCAAATGACCTGTGACAAACAAAATCAGTCGACCTTATACAGTAGCCTATTTCCGTTTGTAGGAATAAACGTCTCTTCATCACTTTTAAGCTTAGGTTCTTCTACTTGGCATAGAGTTAGGCAACATCTGTTCAAGGTCACGAGAAGTTGACGCTTTTAAAGAGTGGGCTATTTGGTGGCTTACGAATGAGAGACAGATTCGGGTATTTATATAGGACTTTTGAACTGAGCAAAGAAGTACGAATCTGAATCATTAATAAGTGTGTACTACATAAATACGCATGCTCTGCGCTAAGCTTAAGATTGGCTCTGCTGAAATGCGAAGTTTACAATTTATTAGGGTTAACTGGATGCTCTCGATCTCTTGGGAGAGCTCATTCAACAATGCCCATGTTTCTATGTCTTCTCGTTTGATTGCTCTGAGTCTTAGTAATTGATTACTTCTATCTCTCCAATTTCAAATGCTCTATACGCTAACCGAGAACTAACCCGTAATTAGATGAGTATCCAGATTACCTGTCTTCGTGGACAGTGAGGAGTCCGTTGGGGCAGAGAGGATACGTCTATGCAATTATACCCTTTCTATATCTCTATCTGATCTTCTCTTTATTCTTGCCTTCGTGCGTCGTAAGTGTGCACCAACTTATTCATGAGCGCTGCATCAAGTCAAAGAGGCTGTCCAGAGATGGTCAAGGAAAGTTCCAAGTTTGATTGCCAGAAAGACCAAAGGGTAGAGGAGGAGGAGAAGGAGGGGAGGAAGAAATTCTAAGGCTGGTTTCGTTGAGGACGAGACAGTTTGCGAAGCGTAGGGTTCAACGGATCAGGATTAGAATTCACGAAGAGGTGAGATTTTAAGTTGGAGTAGACTGCATGCAGATAAAAGTGTCTGAGGCACATATGATGGTTTTTAGATCAATCAATCAATGCAATTTATTTAGCGCCTCTTCAAGATAACTATTCAGAGGCGCTCTTGACTCAGGCTCAGTCAAAAATGACAGTCTTAAGAAGCTTAAAAAAGAGCCATGCAGACAGGTTTAGCGGGATAGAGCGCAGGTCAGATGGGAGGTTGTTCCAAACATTGGGACCCACAATTGCGAAAGCCTTATAAATGGCGGTATGGAACTCATGTACCTGAAGGAATTGATTTACCTGAGGTGAATGATTTACCTAAGAGGACTGATTTACCTGATGAGATTGATTGACCTGGGGACGAATTTATCTGAGGGAAATGACTTAAGTGATTGAACCGATTTATTTGAGGGGACTGAATTATTTGAGGAAATTAATTAACCTGTCATATGAAATGGAAGAACCATCGGGCGAAGGTGCCATGCCTTTTTTGGCAGAACCCAGAGATCGTCAATCGATCGAAATTCACTGTTTCCAAAGTCAACATAAAATACCTCCACCTCGGAGTCTCCAACTTCCGATTTTATCCAAACTCTGCAAGCAAACAGACAATCGCAACAAATAACTGACGATTATTATTAATATTATTATCATTGCCATCATCATCATCATCATCGCCACCATCACCGCCACCACCACAATCATCATCATCATCATCATTATCATCATCGCTATCATCATTATTATCGTCTATTTCTTAGGCGCCATATTCCAACGGCAAAGTTAGGAAATTTTAGCAAAAAAATAAAATGAAGAGGACAGCTGAATCACTTGGGGTAGTGCTTTCCGCCTTATTGATTGGCAGAAAAAGAATTTATTGACAGGTTGACAAAAATAATGAGTGTCTAAAACTATATGCATACGATAGCCAGTCTGCTATAGCTATCGATGTAATGTCGGAGCCCATGTCATCAGTAAAGTGACTTAAGTTATTTAGTTGTATTTTAGCGTATTCGGTGTTTCTTAAAATACGTTGCTGATAATTTGATTCGTTATTCACTGTTACCTGCACCAGTCTGTTTTCTGGTACATAATTCCAGCGCTTTTGTCCTGGGGTCTCGCTCTATCAAGTCGATATTCAGGTCTAGCTTTAATGGCGATGTCGTTCATCATCTGGAAGAGTTCTTCATACTCGTCCATCTGAAGACAAAAATGCAATTTAACCACTGTTTCAGTAAATTAAATCGCAAATGAGAAAATACAAATGCAATATAACAGCAATTTATAAAAATGATAATACAATTAGTCCCAATATTTGGCTGCCTGTCAGAATTTGTAAAGAGTATCAAATTGACAAAAAGTTCAATGCAAAGACTAGACCAACTCATGACACGTTCAAAGTCAATGAATTTTACTCATGTCTGTATACATAATTTTAATATTTCTATAGCGCCACGTTTTCATGTTTGTAATTCACGGCTACCTAATGTGTTCAGCATAACTCAAAGACACACAGCAACTGTGCGCAATTAGTGTATCATTATGATGCCTAAGATTTTGCTAAATGACTTCTTCTGCACGTGAAGATAACTAATTTGGCGCTTCATAAACTAAGTGGTCAATCTGTTGACTTGAAGAGTAACTTACGAACTCTCCTGAGTTGATTACGGATCCCCAGAAGTGATTCGAATCGCAGACATGAATAACGATGAGATCGAGCTCGTCCGGAAGATCTTCCTGTGATAGAAATCCATGTTTAAGTTCCGTTTCCTTCAGCATTTTCTGCAGAAATTGAACTTCCATTGTGTCCGGTGTCTTCTCACAGCACCTCCCAACCGAGGAATCTTCCGGAGTCTTGGTAGTTGATGGTTCTGCTTCAACAGAGAGCGACACGCTGGAAACCGTGTCAGTCTCTGGTCTCATGGAATTCGCGATATCATACGACAAAGGAGGATACGCTGGCAAATAGGATTCTTTAGACTTGATCCCAGGTCTGCATTGATACTTGCAGTCCAAATGTAGTCCATTCCTTGAATAGATCTTAGTCCATTTTAGTATATTCTCTACCAAAAGTATATCATCTCTCATGTAGACTCTTAACCATTTCGGAACAATGTCAGATGCAGTTTCCAAAGAACGAGATAGAATTGAACAATTTGCTTCACTTCCGTTGTTTTCGAATGCACATCTCTCATTTTCTAAGTTTTCTCTGCACATTCTTATGCCAGAATCACTCCTTATGCTGACAAGAACCCCAATGTGAGGGTCAGTCTTTTCTATCCTAGCATCGAGATCGTCTGTGGTATAAATAGAACCATTTTGCGTTTTTGACAAAGATAAGTCTGATATGAGATTGATATTGATAAGTGGACATCTGATTTTGTCTTTTCTACATTGAACATCTTTATAAATACCCGCATCAGAATCTTGACTAAATATTCCGCTCGTTTTTACCATTTTATCTTCAATTTCATTTCGGCTTGTAATCTCTTGTGAAGCATTTGATCGACATTCTGTCGGGCATTGCAGCTCATTATTTGTTGAGGAGTTGAATTGGTCAGATATTTCTGCGATTGACAAGGAGTCCAGTCTCTCCGTCGTTTCTTCGTTTTCGTCAGAATCGAGCTGTTCCTCACTAATGTTATTTTTAGCAGTGCCTTCACTAATAGTTTCGTGCGTTTCCCTAGAATTAGATTGTTTCTTGCCATCGATCTTTACATCAGCAACGATCTTGTAAATTCTGTCTGAACTCGTGCTGTTGTTGCTTTGAGAGGAATAGAGTTGCTCCGGTTTGTTCAGTTTTCCCAACGAATCCAACTGACCCATTTTACCTTCTTCTCCATAATTTATCACATTCACAACTGCCTCAACATTATCTTCTGAATCATGAACCCCATCAACTTCAGTGTCAGTGAACACCTGAACAGTTCTCGTTGTGTATGATTGAACTCTGCGTTTCCCATCATAGTTGATACTCTCTGTGCCAGAGCTATCATTTCTGTCACAGTTGAGCTTATCCATGCCAGAGCTGTTATCCCCTGTTATTAGAGCTGTTATTGTACATTTCGCCTCTGCGTAGGCGACTCCTATCTGAATAGCATTTGAAGTCGTTGTAGGGGTGGATATCGGGCTAACTTTTCGATGTCTGGGCGTTTCGTTTCCAATGGTTATGTAACCAGGAGCGGCGAAGGGTTGCCAAGGCAACCGCGAAGAAGCATCTTCATGAAGATGGGAGTGGCAGTGGGGGTCTGGTTCACTATTGGTCCTATTAAAGTTGAGGTGATGATCAGGATAAGCAACTTCTCTCCGGTCAACAGATCCTCCACTGTCTGGTGAGGACCTGCGCTCTGCAGCAAAGATAATTAATCAGCTGACAACATTAGAAAATTAGACAATAATTGATTTTCTTAATTAATTTAATTATTGATTTTCTAAAGATCATCTGATGACGACATCGCTCGAATCTCCTTTCATTCGAAATTTGGAAACGGTAGACGAGGACCACTACCGGAGAGCACCTTGAGACGCTATGTGGAGGATCTTACGGAGATAGGCCTACATTTCAGCCTTCATACGGCAAGGAGTAAGGTTAAGGACAGCATAGTGTGGCGTCACTCTGTGAATGCGACAAGGCTCTACTCATTGTCAACCAAATTGACAGATAAATATATCTGGCGTTGGAGTTACTAATGACTTAAGATGACAGTATTATTAACTGCAACATCAGGAATTGCAATAAAATAATGATTCAGATCGATTCTCTTCTAATATACACTGTGCTCTTTCATTTCACTCAAATTATATTCTATTATATTCTGTACATTCCCATAAACTCCTTGGCAATGCTATAAATGGCAATGTGTTTTTAACAATTTAAGCCTCAAACTAAAGCCACAGTCCACAATTCTAGACCGTTGGATAAGATCGGTGGATATTCATCGAAATCCTGATGGCTTTTGAATACATCTGTGGCTCTTATTGCTCTTACGTCTGCTGCTGTTGACCTCAGTCGTGAACTGTGTCTTCTCGAGACGTATCCTGACTTCATCCTCCGATGCAATGCTGCTCTTCGCAAACTGGATGTTAAGGGGACGACCTTTGAACTCAGTCATGTCCAAGGTCACGTAGGCCACTTCCGCTTCAGCGTAGTCACGAAACGTCGCGAACCCAAACAGTCTGCTCGAGAAACAAGAGACAACAAGAGAGCATGACATCAAACTAATCGAACTTTGACCTAAGGCATGACGCAAATGTGATGACATGAGATTTGACGTGATAACATTTTGGGTAATGCGAAGATGTAAACCTGTGTTGGGATGATGATGTGTTATATGAACGTTTTTTATCGTCTTTTGTCATCATCGCCGCCTGTTATGTCAGATTTATAAACAATCTATTACCTGAATTGATTGTTTTATTTATAACGTCATTAATGTTAACGAATGAGGAGCTCATCATCGTCAAAATCATCGCCGCCACCACCGTCATCATTATTATTATCATCATTTTCATCATCATCATCTTCTTCTTCTTCTTCTTCTTCATCATCATCAGCAGCAGCAGCAGCATCTTCACCATCGCCATCACGTCATTTTCATCATCATCATGACCATCATCGTCATTACTGTAGTCGTCATCACAATCATCGTCTGCGATACGTTCATGAATGGAAATAGGGTAAGTGCACAAACGTTTCATTCTCCCGTTTCTTAATGCGTATTCGGGTGCATCCGAAGGATTTAAAGACTTCCATCAGATCGCTCTAAAAATTGAAAATTAGAAGAGATCACAAATTCGCAACACTTCGAGTAACTCATGCTCTAAATCGAGATTCCTAATTCAACCGATGGACACAAAATGACCAATCGACAAATACTTATTGACGCACTTCTCCGCTATTTATGGTCCATCATCCGATTTAGCAAGTATTGCTGCATTGGAAATACTTTTTTTTAGAAGGTAGGGCATTTTCTTCCCTGCTCATATCATTCAGCAGTTTTAAGCATATGGATATGAACACAAGTTTAAGTAGGGCGAAACATTACATTATAGCAGCATGGCTCCTTTATGGAATGTGATGTTTCTAGGTTGCCACATATTGTGGGACAATAAACGTTGGCTTGAATATTGAATATCGAAAAGTACTGGTATTTTAATTCGTTAAACATGAATTACCATTGCTAGGTGCATTGCGCCTACATCTTCCCAGTAATGTTACGACTATGGTTGATGTTTCCATTACCTCCTTCGTGCCGATTGGAAAGTTCTGGAGATACAAATCCCAGTCGTTTTGTCCTCTGAAGTGAGTCGTTAAAGGTCTATTTCGAAGACTACTAACAGGTCTGCGAGTGTCATCGCTTGTCCCTGTGTATACAAACAATATCGTCATGTTTCAAAATGCACCGTTTCATAATACATTGCATGGCTCCGCTACAAAGTGTACATTACATCGTTTTATGCGCTGGGATATTGAACCAGTACTGATTAAACAGTCATGATCTAGTATTTGTTTAGAAAGAACCGGGATCAATTCAATTAGCCCCAAAAATTAATAATTAGGCTTAGGCTTATGTCATCCCAGAGAAGGCGAGTCTAATAAATTATAGTAGGCCTACTTTAAACGATTCCTATTTATATCTGGATAAATACGTGCCATAAGATTCATGTGAAAGACTGTCTAAAATACGTGGGCCTCTAAGTGGTCATTTATCACTTACTAGTTGAATCGACGAAAGTGTCATTTTGCCAGTCACCGTATTTGTCAGGTCTTTTCATGGAATATGACGTGTCCTTAAACAAAAATCGTGGAATTCATTTAAATAAAATACTAAACATTGCTTAACAAGAGTAATCACTTTCTGGCTCACTGCTTCATTCAGCGAACCTTCTATTTTGACGCATACTATTAAAATTAATTTAAAATCTAAGCAGATGTCAGGTTTTTCAACTCTGACCATTACTCGTTTTCCTTGCCCGCGTTGCATTGCTCCTCTAAACTTACTGCTGGTGTCAAATTGTTGAGAGCAACGCGACAATGTTGCACCGTTGCACTCAATGCACTGTTGCTACAAGTTTACTAAATTACTGTTTTGAAATGGCGAGCGTCATAAACAAATTTCAAGTTGAATAAATATATTGGGAGAATTTATATACAACAGCTCATAACTTATACTTGTAGTTTCTAATAGCTTTTATTTAGTATTTCAAATTCTCATTATGTGCAACAAATAAGACTTATGGTGAATAAGATTTACATCGGACAACTACGTAACATTGTTGTAAAGAATCAAATTAATCGAGAAGATTTAACAAACTAGTATAATCTTTCATTAAATCTGTTTTTAATCTGTCTTTAATAGTTTCAATTCAAAACTTACCAAGGAATTGGACAATTGACTTTGGTTGATAATCTCTCTTTCAATGGCCTCATTCACTTCATAATTAACCAGAAACACACGATAATCCGAACTCTTTTTGTCATACTTCACCCTAGAATGCAGAAATATATCCATGTTGAAAACAAGTTAAAGTAAAAACATGGGTTTTTCGGGACCTTCTTTTATCTGGTATACATGGCGCAATCGCTCCCTTTCCATAAGATATTTTTGATTACATATAATTGATGATGTAAAGTAGCCGGAGTGGAGCTCGTCAAGGAGAACTCGTTAAACGATATTTAATTTTGAGCATTATTGTCAATTTTTCAATTATGTCCCTAAACATTTCAAACATTGCCCGAAATGTTTGCAAAATTTCAGCTCTGTAGGTCTGTAAGTTGACGGGAACATAGCCTACATGAAAAAGAGTTGAAAGATGACCGACCGTGAGAAACCTCACGCAAGATAAGTTAAAAAGGAGGACTCGTTGACAATATTTAATTTTGTGTATTTTTTTAAATTAATTTTCCTCAAGTTTTTGGTCAAGTCTGAAAAATTTTGAAACATTGCATTGTCATGCAAACTTGACATGTTTGCAAAATTGCAGCTCTGTCGGTCGACGGGAACATACTTGAAAAAGACTTGAAAAAGTCCGTCGTACCAACCGTGACAAACTTTACGCAAGCCAAGTTAAATAAAAGAGGGTAAACGTTGTCAGTGACTTCTAATTTAAAGACGTTTTTATCATCAGCATAATTCGTGCCGTGTCAAAGACAGCGAGTCACTATGTGTGATCTTTAGTTAAATTTTCATCACCCATTGAGTGTGCCTCTCTGGAGCGTTGCCGTTTTTCTAGTCTTGACATGCAAAACTGTGGGTTGTAACTTGTGGGTTTAAGTGGCAAATGCAAGTGTACGTATTTGTCTAAGGTCCTTGTAGCAACCTGGACAAATATGATTGTATATCTGTCTTCATCGTCAAGCATTAGAGTCAGTATTGTATGCAAGACCTTAAACTTCAAGACCAAGACGAGACCGAGACAGTGAGATGCTGAGACCGAGACCGAGAACGAGACCGAGACACTAGGTTCAAGACAGTTCGAGACAGTAAAAGACAAGTGATCCTATATAAAAGGCTGTAAAATAATAATGTATCAGTTTTCGGGAATAAGGTTCATTTATAATTTCAATTTGAAACTTAATTATAATGTATATTGTACCAATTCCCAAGAACAGTTTTTACATTGCCAAGTTTTATCTTTTTCCATATTTCTACTTCGGTCTATCTTCTGAATAGTGTAAAGAAAGCACGTATGAAATTTTCTAGACGATTTTAAACAAGCAAATTCGATACCAAATACCAAACGAAATTACAAATTATCGCATTTCCTTACTCACCCTGAGAAACTCGAAGTTGTTCCGATCGTTTCGTGTATGGTGATTTTACATCAATGACAAACCAATAGCCAATAGCCATTGTCTGTCAATAGGCCTAACTTCAAATTGTGTAAACACAAACATCACAATTTCAGGTTCTCTTTCAGACATTTTTCCACTTTAAGATAATTGAACTGATTTCAGTATCGTGTGACTCGCGCGTTAACCAGAATTACCGTTTCTCGTAAATTCCGGTTTCAGTTTCTAGCGCAAAATTTTAAGACAGCTAACGCGAAACTTATCGAAACCGCTTGTTCGAGACAGAACAAGACTTTCACTTCAAGACAGTTTCTAAAATTCTAGACACTGCCTCGAGACCGAGACCGAGATAGCAGGCTTCCGAGACCGAGACCGAGACACTAAAAAAATGTCTCGAGACCATACAACACTGACTAGAGTTAACTGGATATTAAACGGCAGGCTCAGCCCTGCATTGCCTCTGGTCCGTGACCACATCCAATTAAACGCGAAGCAGGAAAATTTGCGTCTCTTCAACGCTTCCACTTTGGACAAAGAAGTTTTGCTTACACTGGCAGCAATCGTCCACCGGACAGGTAGGACCCACTGTTTGCGGGTATATGAGCGTTCTAGCCAACATCGCAATCGCAATATCCAAACTGTAAAGGCGCCACTCGAAAGCCAAGCACCATCTTATTCACGAGCGCTGAGCATTAGTATAGTTGCATAGGAAATATAAGCACAAAAAGAGCCATCGTTTGCAATATTAATTCTAACTTGAGAATGCATTGGCGTTGACTTCGATGCACTTACTGAACGATATCAGGCATTGTTTCGAGCAGTTTCTGTAGACTGTCGAAACCAAGTCTCTTGAAGTCTAGCTTTTCTTTGTTGATCTGCTTGTAGTGTTTGACCAGGTCCGCCATTGCAATCGCCCCGAGCGGCCGCAGGCTCAGAGCACTCGCCAACTTCACTTTTAATTCGTCCATTGCTACGATTCCTTCTTTCCAACTGTGTGTTAATCAAGAGATTCATTTAGCTCCAAAGTGCTGTATTTAACAGTTTATTTACTAGTGTAAGCCCATTTATTCTCTATTTTGCGGAAAATTCGAATTTATAACAGTATTTGAATACCATAATTAATTACGTGAGAAGATCACTTGGCCAAAAGAAAACGTTTTAGGGTATGCTTTGGTGCCGTCCAATGACGATACGCAAATTTGGACGATTTTTGACACCCCTCGTCACACGTCGTCACAAAAGTCATGACCACTCAAAAATGACGTCACAAAGCTCTGATCCCTCCCCAGAAACCAGATGCCCAGAATGGTATATGCAAATTTTCTTATGATTATCAAAAAAATAAATTATAGCTGTAAAAGTACTTAGGCCTATAACTATATCTAGTAGATAGAAGAAAAATGGAGAAGGCATGTATATTAAACTCATTATGCATTCAACAGGATGATAAACTCTGGTGGAATTATTACATTTATATATGTGTTTAATGAAAATAACTTGAACAATCCAATGTTTAATTGAGTGAGAGTTTTAAATAAAATTGTGCATTTTGATGTGACGGTGTGACGTCACATTTCACCGACCCCGACCCCTCATCATACATCGTCACAAATGTGTGACTCTCCTGGGCGCGTGACGTCATTTATGGACGGCCCCTTTCGACCGCACTCTCCATTAAAAATGAATGATCCTTTCTGATGTAGAATTGTGCAATGGTCTAAAATGAGACGGGCCTGTGTGCAGTAATGCGATCGATAACCAGGACCTGATCATTTATCATCAAACATATTAAACTGGGCTGAGTTGGACAGACTCAAGGACCAGCCCACACGGATGATGCAGTTGATTTATAAGTCAGATATTTTTCGAGGCTTGTCACGCTGCAGCTAGATCCGTCATTACACGACATTGGGCCTTAGGCCTATAATAGCGTTTTGTGAGTGTTAGCAATTATTAATACTTATGTCAAATACTTTAACTGATTATCATACATTGAACTGCACATTTGATCATTCATTAGCAAGATTCAGCTAGACACTTCAGCACTAAATCAAAATTTACACTAATGCTTGGCAACTTCATTTCAATTAATTAATCAATCAACCATTCAATGAAACTTAATATAGCGCCTCTTCAAGAAATCTACTCATTTGCACGAACAATAGCTCTGGCCATTTTACTAGTACTGTAAACCTCAACATTAATCTTTACACTGATTTCGGCATTAAACTCAAGACTATAGCTTGAGTTTGTCAAAAAGACTGCTAGGCCAACAGTGTAGTGGACGTTACATCTACATGTAGACCGAAACCGCCAACAAATGTGCGTCCGCCAACAATCGGTTTGGAAACCCATTTGTAAGCACGGCACAGCAGCACACTATTCTTAAGAAATGTCTAGAAGAGCTTTAAAAAATGACGGCTGTTATTATTATGGAGCGACTGAAGGGCACAACCGTTCGACAAACGACAGCCTTGTTTCTGGGTTATAAGGCCAATAATTTATTCAGTTCACTGAGCGATCTGTCCATCGCCCGGACTCAAGATTGTTTGATACGTCAAGCTGTGCATTTAGGTACCTTACACAAATTGTATTGATTGGAACAGAAAAATCCTACCTCTCATTTGATCTGAGTGGTAGCAACGTAAATCAGTGGACATGTTTTCTAAAAATCACTCACTCGTCAACCCGAACGACGTATATTCAAAAGAATTTTCCAGATGTGCTTTCACTTTCGTTTGGGCGGTTTAACAGATGGACATAGGAAATAGACAGTGTTTTGATTTTAGGCAGGTAAGTAAGTAAGTGGAATGACGGAACTTATTCATGAATCGTTTAGTTTTGCTTAGGGTCACTACTTTGTGCGTTTATTATTGTGTAGCTGACGGTAAACGGTGTACGCTCGATAATCCGAAGGTTCCATAATCCGAAGATTCTATATTCCGACATCAATTTGACTAGAAGCTGGATTAATTGACGAAAAGATTGTGTAAAACTGGGAGCTGGATTGATATGAAAGGAATCATGCTCAAATGAAAGCTGGATAAATGAAAAGAATGGTGCAACCAGTTTCTAGTCAAACTTACTTTTTTCATCAGTCCAGCTACCATTAAAATCGCAATCTTATCGTCTATTGACCAGACACCATGCAATCTTCGGACATAGAACCCTTGTAAACCACCGTCATATTGCTACATAATTATGTTAGATGCTTAGTAAATTCAGGGGACCTGTTCACGAGAATTTAGATCCCTTGCGTTGTAACTTACGTGACTTCTGAATCGATTTCTGACTTGACTTTATTAATAATAATTTTATTAATGATTGACTTATGACTTTATTGCCACTCATTTAATTTTTATTGAAATTGCAATCATGTATAATTGGCATCTAACTTTGCATCTAACTTGATACTATGAATATTTAATTTCTGGCTACAATTTTCAGTTCTTTCTTAATAATTAGAATTTCTTGATGTCTGACTTGACGTCTGACTTGACTTATGATTACATTTCTGACATATTTGACTTCTGCTTTTGACTTGATTTGCTTGTGATTGGCATTCTAATCTGACTGAATTGAATAAAAACAACTAGAACTCAACATTAAATTACTTTATTCAATTGAATTTGATTGCTAATGAAGACTCGTGTCTAGCAAACTGTACAGCTTCTGGTTTCTAGTTGATGTTATTATTTTCCATAGATTAATTTAGTCGCGTAGATATTTAGTCGTTAACCTTGCTGAGACTTCCGCAACCAGAGGCAATTGTATTTGATTCGAGAAAAAACCACAGGAGCTACTGTTGATAATTGATCATGTAAATGCATGTTGATAAGCCTATAGGTAGGTATCGTGGAAGACGCGATTACTGCAGCATTTAAGACAGATTGCACAGAGGACATCCTATAGTCGTAGGCCTAGAGTCGTAGGCTTATAGTCGTAGGCTTATAGTCGTAGGTCTATAGTCGTAGGTCCATAGTCGTAGGTCTATAGTAGTAGGCCCATAGTTGTAGGGCTATAGTCGTAGATCTATAGTCGTAGGCCTTTAGTTGTAGGGCCATAGTCGTAGGCCTATAGTCGTAGGTATATAGTCGTAGGTCTATAGTCGTAGGGCTATAGTCGTAGGCTTATAGTCGTAGGCCTTATGCGAAGCCCACTTAATAACGCTTTACAATAAACGAGACATGCGCAAACAAAGGCATGCACCTTGGTTGTAAAAACTGTGGAAGACAGTTTATCTAGTAACATCTATCTCCTAATAACTCCAAGACGACTCCTGGTAGGAGGGAACGGGATCATAGCCGGGATAGACCCACCAACATAACTCCCGGACCCTATGCTGAAAATCCTCTCGCCCTATAGGCAGGGCTGCCATGCATGGACCTCTAAACCAGAAGTGAGCGTGTTAGCTAGAATAAAATTATAACTACGTTGATATTTTAAACTGCTTGTAGTTAAGTGTCAGTAACGTTACATTATTTTGAAAAGTAATCAACTTTGTATGAATGGTTGCAATATTTTTATGAGTCGCCGGAAACCTGAACATTTGTTTGTCAGCCCTCCCGACCTGCTTGAATGCTCCCAGTAAACATCAATGCCCCATCAATCGAGACACCCTCATATCATGGTCATTAGGGGCGAAAGGTATAATGTGTTGGTACAACGAGATCATCAACTGACCATCAAGCTCTATCAGCTGCTGCTTGGTCCCGAACCAGATCAGTTGAGTCTTGGTACTCTTGGAGGGATTAAAGATAACTCTGTTTACTGTTGCTGTTCAACGGTGAAGATCTTGTGATAGCAAGCTAATCATGTCTACAGATCAATTGGACTCCACACTCAGAACCCAGAGGGCCATATGGTTTGGATGCCCAGTGAACATAGCCAAGCCCTCCCCTAATTGAAACTGGAAATTGGCCCCTTCAATACCCAGAACACGAGTCTGACTATCTGTGCCGTTCACAGAACCTCTGAAGATTTGTGTAAGTCCAGATACATTCATAAATCGAATGCAAATCGCTGCATTTGCTCAGCAGTGATGAATTGATTCCTCGCTTGACGTCAGCCTCATAGGATGTACGATTCAAGTAACAATGCCTTTCATGGACAAAAAATAAAATCAGGCGACCTTGTGGAGATAAGAACGAACCATTGATGTCGACAGTGTATCGCAGAATTATAGGATAGGCTACTACACAAAACGCGGATGCAGACGGCTTCAAAGGTAAATCGTTATAAGACGCATTATATCGAATATGGTTATTGTTCTGCAGCAGCACTACATTTAATAATTTATCATTTTACGATTCGTTGAACGTGAGAGCAAAGGCGGAGCCCATCAAAACAAAACCACGTTTCACGTGCTGCAATTATATTACGGTTGAGTCGAGAATAGACTCTAGTGAAGACCATTATACTGAAGGACAAAGGCATTTCCTCCAAAGGACTTGGCTGTCAGAACTTATCTTGGACGGGGCTGTATAACTTGATGGATTCATATGCTTAATGTTAGAGGATTTAGAAACGCAATAGCCTACCTCATAATAATGATTTCCTTTTCTTTCAAATTTTAATGGGTCAGCGTTCATGAAATATAAACCGGCAGTTAATTCTAATGGGTTTCTGATAATGACGGCGCCCAACCTAAGGTATCTTTGTTGCACTAAAATGAAGTGTTGCTCCACAACACCGACCGTCGTAAGTTTTGGGTGCAGTTGTCAACCGTTAATCACTTTAATTAGTTTGTTTTAATTGCGTGTGTTTATCTGGGGTCTTGGTTCGTGATACTCATAAGCCGTCGCCTCCCAACACTCATCGAAGCGGTATTGACTCAAAGGCTTGACTCAGTTATTTCTCGCACCCCAATCAACACATACATGTATGCAGCCATCTAAAGTTCTCCAACAGAGCTCAATCCCATACTGCACCACGTCTCTTTGACGATCTACCTTCAGAGTTCTGCGCAGTTTGGATTTTCTTCCTTCATCGTGGCCAATCGCCAACCATCAGATATTTGCATCAACATTTTCAGTTATTGACCAATGCACCGTCCTCTGCCACCCCACGAACTTTCCTGAAGCGTAAGTCTTCACTAATTGCTGGATCTGTCGGCGCTCTCAAGTTTAAGCAATCTCTGCCTGATGACATTGGTCAATAGACTCTGGGGTTCTGCCGACAACAAAACGCAGGCTTTCAATTTTAGGCGTAACTTACCACAGACCATCTTGAATACTGGTGGATGAAACTACAATGATCTTACCAAGAACCAAGGCCCGAGACGCTGCCTGAAACTGTATTCACTATACTTGAAACGGTTCTTTGTGGGAGCTAGGCCCGCCACTGGAGCAGTTTCCTGGACGGGACGCTATAATGCAATTGGTCCTACATCTTTTCCCGAATCAATGAATAAATGACTAATTAATGAACGAATTACACGACTGATTCTTGTTATGTACTAATTATTCACTTTGAGGTTATTTGGCTAATTAGAACGATGTATCCTTTGTTTCACTCGCTCTGATGTATGTTTGCATCAGTGCTTTCAGTCAATGTCCAATGCGAACCGCCCACAATTTATAGGACGATCTAATCAACGTTCGGTGTCTTTGGGTTGCTACATTGAATTGCTTCAATACGCTTACTAGCTGAGTCGGTCCAGTTGGTGAACATGCATGCAACTGTTGAACACTTTCAGTGTAACGCACATGACTATTTCTTTATTCTGTCTGCGGCGGTTCTAGAGGTTCACTACAGTCATCGAGAAGATGCCTTATCGAAGTAATCTCTTTTTACGCCATCCAGGTTTTGTAATTTCTTGTAAGGCGTTCTTATTGCTCGTAATGGTCCGGTTGATTAGAGAAATTGGTGCTAAATCATTCAATAGAACATCGGGAATAAATGGAACAGTTTTGTGCGCCACAGAGGTGCCCTCGTTGGTCTTTGAGCCCCTTCAACCGACTGCTCAGTCAACCGAAGCGACGACGTGTGTTCCCCTTGGAATGTACTGCGCCTGGAAGTGTTACCTGGAGGCGAACTGCACCAACTTCAACTACAGAGAGGACACAAGAAGATGCGAACTGTTCTTCTATACGCCGAGTAACTGCTCATCGATTCAGTCTTGCACTCACTCAGAGGTAGGATCGATTCTATAGAATCTATCATAAAATAATGATGATCTAGCTTATTAGAATGATTTAACTGTTGAAACATTGAATTAGAACCATTTCATGACTTATATAAGCATTATATTATTGTGTAAGTGCTTCATCCAATTATATTGCATTGCATTTTACCATTGTAGAGCGCTTTTCTGAGCGTTTCTGACATTCAGAAACGCGAAAACTAGGCAGGCAGGTGAGAGACACATGAATAAACGGTACTATAAAAATGGTGGAGTGAACTGGAGAGGAAGACCATTCACAAAGATTGTCCTATGAAAGCGATAGATCGGCATTGAGCCAGGGTGAATAATGCTAATTTCGTGTCAGGCATTAGCGGTAGTCGGTTCAATACATAAATAGCATTTCTTCAAGAAGCCTACTCAGAGAAGTTGGAAGTTGAAAGTTTTTCGATTTTATTGCGCAGCTCTTTACGTTTGGTCGGTTCCCTATTGTCTTTCAAGTCACAACCGAAGTAATCACCTCCGTAAAATGATTCTCTGGCTTCCCGACCATTTCTGCCATTGACTTCTCCAAGGGGATTGCGATTTTATTGACTCTCTCATGAAGCGACCATTGATTGATCAAGCCCCAATGTAGCTTGGCAATGGCACTATCAAGGACTCTAAGATGTTACGAATTATTAATTTAACATAATGTCATTATGAAGGCACATGGTGGACATTATCGTCGTTTGATCATCTGCGGTACTTTATGCTGCGCTAGTTCGGATAAGATTAAAAGACCTTTAATTGTCGCTGGTATTACGAGAGCATGATGGCTACCTTCCAAATCTTTCACCACTGCATAATCCTGAACCGTTTTAACTGATTTTCAATCAATAAAAAATTGGTGTGAATCGTTCGGTGTCGGCGAAAACACACAGACACCATGAGACACAGACAGACAGAGGCAGAGAAGAAGAAGAAAACAATAAGAGAGAGAGAGAGAGGCTTACAGAGAGAGATATACAGAGAGATACAGAGAGAGATCATTCATAGTCAAAAGCAGAAGGCATAACATAATTTTTTTCTAGCTATGAAATTCTCGTTGGGAAAGTTTAATATGACATTTCGATTTTGCGTATTACCGATGTTCTGGCTCACGTAGGCTCACTTGTATGATCAATAGTGGCTTCACTCGGGCGCTGGTGGCTGTCGGCTGTCGACTTACAATAAGGACCTCCGCCTCCTACATCAGATATCTCTACTAAAAATCGATTTTCTTTTTTCGACGACGTTGAAGCGTGATTGATTTGACCGTCAAATGAAACCAGTTCTGTGGATTGCATCTTATTGCACACATGTGGTAATCGTCTCCCATTGTCTCGACACGTCTAGCGAACCTGAGCCTTTGTATCGGTCAGTTCCCTCGCTTAGGTCCATTCACGGCTGATTATCTCATCCTCGCTCCTGCAGCATCTTCGATCCGATTGAAGCCACAGTTGAATTGCCAAAACATGTGAATCTGAGGGACCACGTGTTTACATTGCGATGTCTTAGAAGAACAGAAATTCGCCAACAACAGATCAATAGTGCTGAACATTGGTGGTGACGAATAGTTGTTATTCGACGGCGCCTTTGTTCACATATCATCGCATCATAACAAGTCGATTGTCAGTTTAATTTTCACAATGTCAGTCTGTTGGGAGAGACAGATATATATATATATATATATAGAGAGAGAGAGAGAGAGAGAGAGAGAGAGAGAGAGAGAGAGAGAGAGAGAGAGAGAGGAAGAGAGAAAGAGAAAGAGAGAGAGAGAGAGAAAGAGAGAGAGCGAAAGAGAAAGAGAAAGAGAGAGAGAGAGAAAGAGAGAGAGAGGATTGAACCCATGATTGAACTCGTGATTGAAACCGTGACTGAACCCATGATTGAACCTGTGATTGAACCTGTGATCTTCGCGTTACAATACGACCCACAAACCAATCGGCTAACGTGTCCCATATTCATCTCTACGGAACCTTTAACAATGTCCTCCAAGCTCATCAATTACGTCAATTAGACTGTGATGAGAAGTGATACAACTGGCTGCCCTGACTCTCGCCATGATTTCATTAGTTGAACTATACTCAATTCTGCGCTTAGGCCTAAGGTTTATTTGTTGCAATTGGTTTGGATATTTAGCTGACGACGATTATGTTGGATTATGATAATCTGTTATGCCATTTGTTTTACGCATTCTAGGTGAATGGTCTGGGCAGTTGTCGGAAATCGGGTGAGTTTCAGATCCATTGAATAAATTTAGTTTTTAATTAATAAAGAGCTATGATACGCGTTAGCAGGACCTCGGAGAGCAGCCGGGGGCGTGTCCAATGTTCAATGTGCAGTTTTATCATTTGAATTTCCAAAGACAACACAGTACGCTCCAAATATATAGGTATACCCTGTCATCCAAGACGCTGAGCAATTGTAAGTGAATCACATAATCTCATATGATGGTTTGCAGTTGGACTATGCCTACGTAACTACACGTGTTCAAATACAACATGAAAATTACATACACATCGCACAATCACACGATAACATTGGACTAATTCATACAACTACATTGTATGCATAAAAAATCATAGTTATAACCAGAAGTTGATAGTTAAGAGTCAGACGATAATACTTAGAGGACCTACAATTGCAGTCGTATAAGCGATAGAAAATTATCGGGTATCTACTTAGGCCTACAGTTACAGGTAGGCCTAAATGTCATCGACCAGATCTAGACCATTTCTTACAAGGACATGTAATTTCAACAATAAGATGAACGAACTAATTCGAATAGAGTATTGATCAACAATCATTGAATACTTATTTCTGATGGTTTTAGACACTTTTGTTCTTTTATTTATTTCGCAGCATCGACTCAGCCAAAACGCTGTTCCTTTCCATTCACATACAACGGTCAACTTTTCTATAACTGTACACAGAATGCAACCAACAGCAACGAAGTTGGATGCTTTTCGAATAACCGAGTGTGGATAACATGTCCACTGTCTCAACTAGGTCAGTATGAAAAATTAATTGATGTATATGAATGCAAATCGTCTGAATTTATTAGCTCTATACAAAATACGCGGAACGTGATACCATCTCACATCGATGCTCCTGTGTCAAATAAAGTTCGCAGCAGCCACGTTGCTGGGGTCAGATTGGATGCCAGATCAAAACGCGAGGCGCGTGCATCGTTGGAAAGTGATCTGATGTCTAGAATGGCCCAAGAGCTGATATAAATTGGAAAAACCTCGAATTTTAATCGATTTGTAAGTTTTTCGTAGTTATTCTGCAAAACCATTAATACCTTCCACTTTAATATTAGTATTATTGAGATTAAGAAAAAGTCCCCTTCCGTTCCAAGTAATTCTTGCCATTTGATGGCCTTTTCCCCAACCAAATAATTATGGCTCCTACCTATAATGTGCGTATGTCGGCTATGCTCTTTAACTTCGTCGTGAACGAATAGAAGCAGGTTATACTGAATCCTAAGACTAAATTCCCTATAGATATATTCATAAGACAACCGCTTTGCGACGTTTATTTGCTTACATAACTACGATTCGATGGTTTACTTCTTAACTGCACTGTGAGGGTGCAGCACCTCCTTCCTCGGTGTTATTTAATAACCATATTGAGATTTTTGTCCTCAATATTACAAACTGGATTTTTTAGTATCACATCCTTTGTCTCATATACAGTAACTGTCCTAATTCTCATTATCCGAAGAATTGGTCTCAAATTAACAGGGTCCGATTAACCAGAGGTCGCTGGGCTGAACCCCAAGCTTCTTATTTTGATACTCTGCTTCTAGCCATTTGGTAATTCATCGCCCACAGTCTTGCTCTAAATGACTCCAATGTTACCAAACGATCTGATGCCGATTGTAAATGTGATAAACTTTTTAAATTGTCGGGCAATCCTCACAGACAATACAACCATATCGGCAACCGTCGTCTATTATCACTACTTGATAGCTGTGACAGGCGTATTGACAATTTTTTTCTAATTTCATTGCATTGAGCGTTTTCTGGTCCTTGTGTAGTTTTGACTTCGCCAGCAGAGTCGATTCTTATGAAAATGAAGAGAATGAGGCTGACTGTTCGATTAATGAGTAAACCTGGTGACGATAAAGCATATATTTGTGCATAAATATACATATATTCATCTATATATATAATATATAGTTATCACGGAGTTTTGTAGATTCCTATATCTAAATGCATACATATAGCTATCCTTCATTTGCGAATCAAGACGTTCGTTTTACAAGCTCAGATAGATATAATTGTTTCTCTTTTCTGCTGCCAACAAAGCAAAAGGATAAATATTTAAATAACATTATTCTAATGCTGTGACTCAGGCATAAAAATTCCTCACTGGCTTTGTTACTCGGCTATAGAGAGCTCAGAATTTAAGTTTTTGTTGCAGTTTTCCGATAATTTTGATCAGAAATGGCTTTATCCGATGTTCTCATTGACTCTCGGTTTATTCATATCAGATTCTGTGGTAGTTCTTTATATAAATCAATCATACAATGAAAGCGGAGATGAATTCCTTTTCTATCGCAGCGTCGAGAATCCAGTGCAGCAGAATAAATTCACGGCGCCTCAAATCATCAAATGTCATACACGATCCAGTTGTTCTTATACTTTATTTTGGGGAAGGGTTGCTTTAGAAAAGGTGCACAACGTTCTCATCGATTTCAAGCACAATTGGAGTTGGAGCTCAATAATATTCGGTGACAGTTCGCATGTCCAATTTGATTTCTAGTAAGGCATAAATTATTGATTCATCCGTATGGACCATTAATTGTAATACTGGAAACATACCTACATAATATATATATATATAATATTATGCGCATTAGCACATACATACATTGACGCATATATGTGTAGGTATGCATATCGAATATATGTAGGTATATTATACATGTACATACATGTACTTGTAATATGCCTACATATAAATTGTATATTAGAGAAGCGTTGGATAACACCGAGGAAGGAGTAAAAGTTGGAGGAAGGTGAGAAAAGGCGCTTAGATATGCTGGTGATCAAGCAATGCTAACAGAGAGTAAAGAGGGATGTTTTGCCGAGGTAGCCATTTTCTCCACTCAATTTCTCTGCACTAAAAATTAATTAGCAAGACCATTAAGAATGGAAGTTAGTGTGCGATACGGAAGACGAATGGATTGAGTGTTCAGAATTTAACTTCATGAATACGGTTTTTTCTAGGCGGCAACTGTTTAGGGGCATTATACAAGTCTTCAGAGCATAATTTGTTGTGTAATTACATTACAAATTATTACGTCGAAATAAAAACACTTAAGTTGCAATGACCAATCTTCTTGACCTATTTATTCGATTGATGAAAGTCGTTTCTTCTTAGCAAAACAATTGTGTGCGATATAAGCAGGATGTGAGTTCCGTTTCAGACTACGTTGCTCAGAATGTGACGATCAACATGACGATTCCGACATTCGCGAGTCCGACTCAAGTGATTTCTGTTGACAACTGGATCGTCGTTCAACAACGAATCGACAGCTCAACAGATTTCGGACGAAATTGGACCGAATACAGAAACGGATTCGGCGTCTATAGCTTCAACTATTGGATGGGTTTGGAAAGGATGCACCAACTGACGAACTCCAGCCAGTACAAGCTCCGAATAGAGGTCTACTATCCGACGCTACATCAGTGGCGCTCGGCCGAGTACGACTCCTTTGCCATCGACGCAGAAGCTAAGAATTATACTCTGCACGTCAGCGGATACTCCGGAGATGCAGACGATGGTCTACAGTCGTCGATCTCTGGGAAGCTACACAACGGAATGCAATTCAGTTCACCAGATGTCGACAACGACCGAGACTCGAGTAGACATTGCGCCCAACTGTTCTCAAGCGGATGGTGGTTCAATGCGTGTTGCTACGTTGATCTAAACGGACTGATCAACGCCCCAACTTCAAGTTCTAACTTCTTCGAGTATTATATAGGCGGAAGCAAAACCGCCGTGCAAATGAGTCGAATGATGATTCGGAGGGTATAGACAGTTCATATCAATAAAGGACAGTGCGTTGTGACTAGGCCTGCAGTTCCTGCCCCTTATAATAATTGGCCCCTCTGAAACCGAACATGTTCACACGGGGTTCAGACATATTAGAGCTATATTTTTACAAGGGTTCAATTTATTGACTATGAAAATGCCGACAGGATAGGACTTAAGCACTTAACCTTTTTTTACGTGTGTGTCTGTCGATTTCGATTATCACGTAGCGTCTGTATAAGTTTGGTTAGGGCAACCGTGACAAGCCTCGTATGAGGGCCAACGAAATGTATTGAGTGTTACGACATTTACGCAGACATTTTCAAACAATTTTTGGGTACGACTTTTATGTCACATTTAACGAATCGTCGAGAAAACAATAACAGCTGTTGTTGAGTGCACACAATGCCTCCTTTGTTTGGAAAAAAATAAAACACAAACGAAGTGTAAACGTAGTACAAATTGATATCAATGTAATTCATTACTTTATTCAGAGCATTTTTAAAGTGCATTTATTGAAGATTACTATTCAGAGGCGCTGCCGTTCGAGTTATTTTTATAGCCTGGCATTGTCTAGACAGCATTGATACTGATTAGACATGCCCAGACATGCCCAGACATTTCTAGGCATTCCTAATCATTATATTTTCATTGTGTGTTACGCAACTTGCACCTAGTTCATGCCTAGATTGAAGAAACCATCTCACTTTGTAGGTAACGTATTAGCATTCGGTTAGAAGATGTACTAAAGCACGCGATTGCATATCTGAAAGCCTCGTAGTTTTTCAACGCACGCCGAACCAGAGGAACTGAGACTAAAATGCAATTGAGGCGTATGTCAGTACCGGCTTTGAATACGCTCCACAACAGTAGCAGTGTATAGCGTCTCTCTGCAATGGTTTCCTGCTGTTGTTGCTTTAACCCTTACCCCTCCTAAGGCCGCTGTGAGGCCAATTTTAAAGCGTTTGATATAATACTTGAATAGGTAAGGGTTAAGTATATCACATTCTGTTGGAGCTTTATTCTAGCGGAGTTCGGAATTGACAACCAATTACGTTTCCGTCAGATTTGGTTGAAAAGTAACCGCTTAGTAGATTTTTGGAAATATATACCTTCTCGATTATTCTCAGGTACATGTTTACCTTTTAAAAGTATTCTCAAACGACTACAACACGAAAGGCACACAATATAGTCTATGCGAATAATTTCATAATTATAATCGTTCTGACCTCGTTATTACAGTCATGATAAAACTTCTTTCTTTCTTAATGATTTCCCGTCAACGTTACCTGCAAGGAAGTGTATAAATTACTTAAGTTTCTGAATTCTCAGAAGCTGAATGTAGGCTACAAGACTCAATACGATCCACATAGCAGCGAGTGCTACTAATCCCTTCCAGAGTTCCCATTCTGATGTTGATGAAATTCCTTGGCTCTCAAGAAACTCGTTCCCTGCGTCTGGAAAACTAGAACACAGCAAACTACAGTCGCCGTATTACAGAGAAGATTCTCTGAATCGATGCGAATCCAGTATAATTTTATAACGAAGGTCACAAGGGTGTAATAATTACGATTTATAACTGTCTTTGTAATTGCAGTATCAGACAACTCCTTTACTGTTTGGACTTTAATTGACTTGTGCTGGTCCCACACTAAATCATCTTCGATATGGAATGGGTGCGGTTAAAATAATAAACAACAACAGCAATCTCAAATTCAAAATCATACAGCGCCTCTTCAAGAGGGACTCAACACATGGCTGTAACTCTGACTAGAGAATGTTTAAGAATTAGCGGCTAGCGCAGGTCATTCGGAAGGAAAATAACAAGCAGCAAATAAATAATAGATTCACTACAATAGACTCTTTGGCTATAAATTGATGTAGGCCTATGATTATTCAACAGACTTTGAATCTATCACATCTCGGACACAACCAGCGTGGTGATCCAGGCCCTTAGCATTGCACAGACAGTCCCTTTGAGGTAGAAGTGTATCTAAAACGCATCCGTGGCCTATGTCTTTCCCAGCAACTTTGTGGTAGCTTTAAATGAGCCTTACTCCAGTACCTGCCTGGCAAAAGCAAGGAATAAGGAAAAATGGAATGGCAAGCTCATGTCCTTTAGTGGTAGTATGGTCTTTCCCATCGATACAGGTTTCCTTACCTTCTCAACCAGTTCCCGAGCTCTTTTGTCCTAAGGTCTCGGTTACCCGTATGTTAGAGGATATAGTTGCACTGGTTACCCTGCTAGAAGTCGGCGATGATAAAAGGGGACTTAGGGCAGAGTCATGAAGAGCTGAGGCAAACGCGACGCAAATAAAATAATAATAATAACAATAATAATAACATCTCAGCAAATATTTTTTTAAATATTAATCTTAAAATAATAATTACTCATCCCTCCCCACCACGCATGATTTTGTGCCAGTGGCCAGCGAAATCACTGAGTCCCATAAGGCGTACCGGAATAGAGTTTCAACAAGAGCTGGGCCGCCGTATGCCACAGGCAACGGGAGACCCACGCGAAACAACTCATCTTTTTCAACGTCTATCTATTTGTACACAACGTTTTAATGCAGTGGCATTCAGAGGCTCTTTCGTTCAGCCCGATGGGGTGGAAAACCTTTAACGCACTTTTGTATTCTCATTGAACCTGACGGACCATTTTCATAACAATAATATTTGTAATAATAATAATAATAATAATAATAATAATAATAATAATAATAAATAACGATAATAACAATAATAATGATAATAATTATTGTTACAATAAATAATATCAATAATGTAATTCGTGTCTATTCACTGAAAAATCGTAGTAAATAACAGTGAAACATGTTGAAACTTGTATGATTCATGATCCTATTGAACAAAATGTCTTGGCAGCCTGTTCGAGGTCTGTTGCCATTTTATAGCTGCATCTAGGAAGTGGAGGGCGCTGGTCTACGGTTATCTTTAAAGCTCCGATTGTTCCTCAAGCAAGACTGCTACCATTTAACTATCCCCTTTCGTCGTAATCGTAATTGATATTGTTATTGTCGTGCTCCTGTCCTTGCAGGCAAACTTTGCCTTAAAGCCACAGGTGTTCGGATGTATACTGACTTACATTTTGGACAACCCCTCTGATTCGACTCAACGCTCGTGAATAAGCTAGCGCCATGCTGTAGTCTTTACAAACTCTGTTTGAGGGTATTGGCCAATAGACAGGTTCTGGGAGAGAAGGAGTGGTTTATCCGACAACAAATCACAGGTCTTCCATTCGAACCGTCACACGATATAGACCGTCCTGAATACTGGATGAGACTAAATAACCATGTATGCTCGTCTGAAAATGGTCTTCCCAACGGAGCAACACCCTGAGACGCTACCTAAAACGTTCCTCACTGAACTTGAAACGGTTCCTTATGGGCGACTTTACGTAAGGAGCGTCACTGGACACAGGGGCTGCGATCCGGTGGGGGTCGAGTGGACAATTCCCCTCACCTTTTACAATAAGGGACACGCTATACGTTTGTCCCCCCAATTTTGACCCATCCCTCTCATGGGTGTCCCCCACCTGTCAAACAAAATCGCCGCGTCTGACTGGACATATCAATTTTCAAATCAATGAATGAATGAACGTATGAATTAATGACACGGCTGGTTATTATAATGATCTTTTAGATTATTTGTCTAATTAGAACGACATTTCATTTGCTCTGATGTTTGCATCAACGCTTTCAGTCAATGACCGATACAGATCGTCGCAATTTATTGGGCAACGAAGCGCTCTGCCTTTGCGCTGCTACATTGAATAAATTGTATGATTCCGTTTACTCGTTGCATAGGTCCAATGATAGTTGGTGAACATTCATGCAACTGTAGAACTGTTATAAATGTAACGCATGTAACTACCTCTTTATCCTCTCCGCAACAATTTTAAAGTTCACTAGTCAGTGAGAAAATGCATTGTCGAGGTAATCTCCTTTTACGCCATCGAGGTTTTGTAATTTCTTGTAAGGCGTTCTTATTAATTGTAGCGGTCCGGTTGACTATAGAAATTGGTGCTAAATCATTCACTAGAACCTCGGAATTGAATGGAACAGTTTTGTGCGCCAAAGAACCACCTTCGTTGACCTTTGATCCTCATGAACTGGCTGTTCAATCGACCGGGACAACGTGTTTTCCGCTTGGAATGTACTGCGCCTGGAAGTGTAGCCTGGAAGCGAACTGCACCAACTTTAACTACAGAGAGGACATCAGGAGATGTGAACTGTTCTTCTATACGCCGAGTAACTGTTCATCGATTCAGTCTTGCACTCACTCAGAGGTAGGATCGATTCTAAAGAATCTATCATGAAATAATTGCTTTGAATGACTTAACTGCAGAAATATTAATTAGAGCAATTTGGTGAATCAACATAGGCCTACAAGCATTATATTATTGTGTTGTTGCTCCAGCCAATTGATATTGTAACTTACCTCAGCGCAGACATTCAGAAACGCGAAACAAGGCAGGCAGATGAGAGAAACACGAAAAAACGCTATTAGACAAATGGTGGAGTGAACTCAAGGGGAAGACCATTCACGGAGAAGGTTCTATGAAGAGGAAGGATCGGTATGTCTGACATGACATTACGGTAGTCGCAAGGCTCACATAGCGACTACCGCTAATGCCATGTCAAGACTTAGCGGTATACAGTCGATTCAATCCGGAAATAGCGCTTCTTCAAGAAGCCTACTCAGAGAGGTTGGAGGTTTTAGACTTTGCAGCCCAGCTCTTTGCGTTTTGTTTGTTCTTTGACCTCTTCCAAGTCTCATCTGAAGCAGTCACCTCTTTTGATTCTCCAGCACTCTGTAAACTGACGTCTGTGTTGGATTGTGACGTAGCGACGACGTGTGTTTTGCACATTACAGGTGAACGGTTTGGGCAGTTGTCGGAAACCGGGTGAGTTTCAGATCCTTTGATAATTATTGATCTAATTGTTAGTCAGTGAAGAGTCACGATACGCGTAAGCAGCCTTGGAGAGCAAGCAGCCCGAGGTCGTGTCCAATGCTCAATGCGCAAATGCAGTTAAATAATTTGAATATTCAAAGGTAACACCTCAATGATAATAGGCATACCCTATCATATCATCCAAGACGCTGAGCTTTTTTTGTAAGTGGGTCTCATAATCCCATAATATGGTTTGTAGCTACTGTGCCTATTTACCCATGTATGAGCTAAAATAAAATATCAAAAACATTATATACACAGCACACAATCATGCAACAACAAAGGACCAGCACATACAAATATGCATATATTTATAACCAGAGGTCGATATATTTATGATTCAAAAAATATGTTTAGAGGACCTACATTTGCAGTTTATACAGTTGTAAAAGCGATGGCAAACTATACCGTGCCGTCGTACTGTTACAAGTAAATATCATTGATTAAATACAGCTGTAAGAAATTGTTCTGTCCTACATACATACATACATACATACATACACGTAATACCGTCAAAACCAATTCATACAAAATAATAAGATGCAACATTACTGACAGCGCAGAATCGAAAATGGCAGACAAGATGAGAGAACTATTATTTAATAAAATATTGCATAGCACCTTTAAATACTTATTTCTGAAAGTTTTAGAGACTTTTTCTTTCTTTAATTTCGCAGCATCGAGTCAGCCAAAACGCTGTTCCTTTCCATTCACATACAACGGTCAACTCATCTATAACTGTACACAGAATGTAAACAACAGCAACGAAGTTGGATGCTTTTCGAATAATCGAGTGTGGATAAAATGTCCACTGCCTCAACTAGGTCAGTATGAATCATTAACTATTAGTACTTGGTGTATATGAACGTAAATCTTTTGAATGTATCAGCTCTACACAAAACGTGACATCGTTTCAGATCGATGCTCATCATGCATCATAGGCACATCGCCCGTAGATGTCCGATGCCATTTTCACCAGGCTCTTCCACTGCTGTCGGTCCACCGCAGCGTGTGTAAGTTCTTGTAGTGGCTTTTTCGTCCAGTCCATGAAAGGACCGTGATGTCATCCATCCGCTCTCTGTGCGATCGTCCTCTTTTGTTTGTTCCCTCCATTCTGCCAAACATAGAGTCTTTATCTTCCGCTCATCGCTCATTCTGCAAATGTGTCCAAATAGCCCTAGATTTCTTTGTACTATTTTTTGCATTAATGTTTCTTTTATATGGATTCGTCTGTACAGTTTCGCGTTTCTCACTTTCTGTGTCCATCCTATTCTTAATATCTTCCTATAGCATTTTCTCTCAAAGGTTAATACTTTCTTTTTCATGTCTTTTGTCATCACCCATGTCTCGCATCAGTACAGCATGCTGCTGAACTCGCAAATTTGTAGGATCCTTAGTTTTGTTTCTTTGCGTATACTTCTGCTTTTCCACTCTTTTTCCGTCGCTTTTAGTGTCGCTGTTGCCTTTGCGGCTCTGGCTGCAATCTTCTTCCTACAGTTCAGATTATACGTCATGTTGCTACCCATGGCAGGTAAGTGAATTTTCTCCTTTTTCCAGTTGAGTTCCATCTACAATCAACCTCCATGCCGGACTCTTTTCTGCGAAAACGTGACCGTCTCAGATCGATGCTGCTGTGCCAAATAAAGTTCGCAAGAGCCACGTTGCTGGGGTAGATTGAGTGCCAGATCACACGCGAGGTGCTTTGTTGGAAAGTGATTGCGATGTCTAGAATGGTCCAAGAGCGGATCATACTTGAAAGCTTCAAGACTTTTATACGTTGTGCAAACGTAAACAAACAATGGATATGATTCGATTTATAATTTATTCATAATAAACCTGTAAAACCATTATCACCTTCCACTTTATTATTAGTGCAATCAAGAAAAGTCCGCTTCTATTCAAAATAATTCCTGTGATAGATGTTTTGCTCTCAACCAAATAATTACTGGCTTCGACCCACAGCATACGTATGTTGGCAATGCCATGTCGCGAACGAAAGTGGCATGTCCTACTGAATCCTTCTAAGACTGCATTCCCTCTAGCTATAAGCATAAGACAACCGCTTGAAACTCTAATTTGTTTTTCTCATACTGACGGTTCAATGGTTTACTTCTTAAATGCACTGAATGTAGAAGTCCAAACTGCGAGGGTGCAGCGACTCATTCCGCAGTGCTGGAATTATTGTGTTCAATTTCCCATGCGGGAATTTTCGTAGAATTATATTTCCTTATCTCATGCTGTCCCACAATTCCGTTAGCTAATGCATTGGTCTCCATCAGACAACGCGGTTGCAACGCACACCTGATCTGGGTTTGATTAACCAGATGTCGATGGGTTGAACCCAAGCGTTCTCATTTTTACCCCCATCCATTTGACAATTCGTTACCCGCAGTGCTGCACCACAAGAAATTCTTTTTCTAAACAAATTGTGTCAGAACGCATCTGTATCGAAGCTGAAGCTAACTGCTATTTCTATCTTTTAGTAATTAGAGAAGAGGTGCCATGCAGAACACTGTTCCAGAGCGTTACGCCATAAAAATGCACCTACCAAAAGACTCCAGTATGATCAATTGATCTGATGAAGATCATTATTATTATTGTATACTTTTAAAGGAGTAGGGCAATCCTTTCAGACAATACAACGTCTTGGCCCATCTCTGCTACCGTATACCTTCCTCTTCATGGTCTATCTCTACTACCGTATACCGTCTGTCGTCTTCTTTCACCATATTTGGTTGCTGTGACAGGCGTAATGACAGCCATTCTAATTTGTTGCATTGAGCTTTTTCTGGTTCCAGTGTGATTTCTACTCGCTAGCAGAGTTAATTTTTATGAAAAGTGAAACTGATTCGCTTCACTTTACATGAAAACCAACTCTGCTGACTGTTGGCCACAGCAATAAACCTGCTTACGACTAGCATAATCGATATGCATGTGTATGTATGTGCTTGTATATAAATACAAACATGCATACATATATACATATATGCATTAATGTATATATGTGCAGTTATTGTGATTGTCCTTTATTTGTGAATCAAAGCGTCCATTCCACGAACTAATGACTAATTGTATCCGGTGGCGGTGGCCTGTAAAAAACTTAGGTTTCTCAATCGATTTTAATTATTAAACTTCATAATTCTGGTGTCAACTCGAAATTTATCTCTTTCGACTGGCAGACCAACTCAATATATATATATATATATATAAATCTAGCACTTATAGTCGTCCTTCTCTTAGCCCTTTTTAACTTCGCCCGATCCATCGGATTTAACTTGTATTTGCTATGGACTGCTCATCTGCCAGACATGTAATACAGGTGCAACTCGAAACCACCATCGATCGATGTTTTGGACATTGTGATAACGACACAAAGAGTTATTAGCTTAGAATATATTGGAGATAATAGACCTGTGCAGAACCTTTATCGACTGACAAGCAAACATGATTACCAGGGAGAATTGTGCGAGACTGCCAACACACGCACGACAAGACACACTAATCGTGCGTCGCTTGGCCCACATGCAGATGCATACATGTCATTTGATCTCTGAGTAGCAATTCCTTCTTCTGGTGACGCACAGCCAGCGAAACAGGATAATAAATGTTGAACAAATATATGCTAGTGTTGTGGGAAAGGTATAAAAATTCCTCCATGGCTTTGTTACTCCGCTTCGGAAAGCTCAGCATTTAAGTCAACTGTTTCTGTTCATATTTTAATTCGAAATGCCTTTATGTGACGTTCTCATTGTCTCTCAGTGTATGAAACAGCGGAAGCGGGATGAATCCCTTTTCTATCGCAGCGTCGAGAATAAAGTGCAACAGAATTGATTCTAGACGCCTCAAGTGCCATACACGATCCAGTATGTTCTTACTCTGGGAAAGGGTCGTTTTAGAAAAGGTGTACAACGTTCTCATCGATTTTATTCACAATTGGAGTTGGATATCAATAAAATATAGTCGGTCGCATTAAACATGTCCCGTTTTTGATCCTTAATAGGCCGGGTCGACTCGTCTCTTAGGTTAAATCGGTAGCCGTCTAGGGCCGCCGATTTTTAGGGGCCGCCAAAATTTGCAAAATCAATTTTTAAAATTTGGCAAATCCATAACTGAAACAACGTTGGCTTATTTTTTAATTCTTATTAATCCTAACAACTTCATGAAAAAATCACCAAAACTATTAATTAATTTTTATTCACTTACAACGGTACCGGTAGTTTCTAATACTTACGTGAAAAACGCAATAAAGCAACCCAACATAAAAACGAGCTATATGACTTAATTTTGATCGCTGGTAGATAATAATTGGTCAGTCGGCGGCCAAGGTGTAGCCTGGCTAGGGCCGCCACATATCTTGACTCTGGCCTGTTAATAGGACACAATACCATAAGGGCTTCATACATTCTACCGTATGTCCCATATAATTGTAATTTGCTAATGACGGAATCGTACCTACACGCATATAATAAATGTACATGGTACATACTTTTTGTCGCATTAGTAAGTACGTGTACCAATAAATGTCTATAATAAGGAGGTCTGTGTATAAAATAAAATAATAGAAGCAGGGATTCGTATGTCCTACTAAGTTCCGATAGATGTACGTAACAGCAAACATTGATGAGTTTGTTGGTTTCGATTAATGATGATCAGTTGACTCCTTAATAACTCGATTTTACTGCATAAATAGTTAACTAGCATTAACAATAGTAAGAACATCGGTAAAAGCGTGGTACGGATCTTCATGAATACGGTTTATCAAGGCGACTATCGTTTATGGACCTGAGCAAATCTTCAGAAATTACTAATTACACAGTTTGCTGTGTAATTACATAAACCTATTAGCAGTGAAACAGAAACACTTGATTCGCAATGAATAATAGCACTTTTTTAGCAAAACAATTGTGTGCGATATAAGCAGGATGTGAGTTCCGTTTCAGACTACGTTGCTCAGAATGTGACGATCAACATGACGATTCCGACATTCGTGAGTCCGACTCAAGTGATTTCTGTCGATAACTGGATCGTCGTTCAACAACGAATCGACAACTCAACAGATTTCGGACGAAATTGGACCGAATACAGAAACGGATTCGGCGTCTATAGCTTCAACTATTGGATGGGTCTGGAAAGAATGCACCAACTGACGAACTCCAGCCAGTACAAACTCCGAATAGAGGTCTACTATCCGACGCTACATCAGTGGCGCTCGGCCGAGTACGACTCCTTTGCCATCGACGCAGAAGCTAAGAATTATACTCTGCACGTCAGCGGATACTCCGGAGATGCAGACGATGGTCTACAGTCGTCGATCTCTGGGAAGCTACACAACGGAATGCAATTCAGTTCACCAGATGTCGACAACGACCGAGACTCGAGTAGACATTGCGCCCAACTGTTCTCAAGCGGATGGTGGTTCAATGCGTGCTGCTACGTTGATCTACACGGACTGATCAACGCCCCAACTTCAAGTTCTAATTATTTCGAATATTATGTAAGTCAAAATAAAACCGCCGTGCAAATGAGTAGAATGATGATCCAGACGGTTGGCTCGTAACAATAACGGACAATACACTGCGACTACAGTTTTGACCTGCTCGCCCCTTTTAATGTAGACATCCATCCAGAAACCGAACATATTCACACGAAACTCAGACATAATGGAGCACTATTTCCACATGAGACCATGCATATTGTTAGATAATTGTCCTGTATTTGGGTTGACTCTGATCTCAATATATCTAACAGATTCTACTCTCCTTGTATTCGCTTGGGTATTAAACTAAGGTACTGCCTTAAGCTGATCTGCTGTCCTTCAGTATTCTTTTATCTCAATAGATAGATAGGATAGATGTTTAAGGAGTGGCCTTGCCTTTAAAAGCGGATGCTCAATAAGAGTGATCAGAACGTGTTTGGTTGTTGCTTGAGTATGGCGTGTGTGTCGTGAGATTGGGGTCTCATTTTGCGTATTTTGATGGCCAACTTCTCTCTTTTGGTAGTTAAGATACACGTATAGTTAAGACGACGTTCTTGCTGCTTCTCCTGTAGCTGCTTCGTTCTATCGCGTGTGTTCGAGCTGCTTTCAACGTAGTATCGCTTCGACTTCCGTCTTGTTGACGACTTGCCGATATGCTTCTTGAAGTCGAAGTTAAGTGTTCATGTTACTTTTGTTAACCCGGATATAACTTTGGCATTATGTTTTGAAATCATCCCCTAGCGAGTTCTGTTTTACAGGTAACATGCAACAATATATAGAGCCCGCTTGGGTCCAAATTGGTGCGGACGGAAGTGCTGGTAGAGAAGGACTTAACCTCATGTGTATCTGCCGGTTTCAAATTTTAATTAGTTTCTGTATAAGTTTGACTACGGCAACCTCGACTAGCCTCGTATGAGGGCGAACGAAATGTACCGAGTGTTGTGACATTGACGCAGAAAATTTTAGACAATTATCGTTACGACTTTTAAGTCGCAATGAATCGTCAAAGCGATTGTTATTGCTATTATTCATGAGCACACACCGACAGACAATGTTTCCTATGTTTAAAAAATAAAACACACACGAAGTACAAACGTCGTACCTATTGATATCAATATAATTCATTCCTTCATTCCTTGCATTTATAAAGTGCACTCGTTAAAGATAACTATTGAGATGCGCTTCCGCTCGAGTTAGTTTTACACTCTGTTATGGACCTGACGGCGTCAATACTGAATGCCCAGACATTCCCATATATTTCCTGTCAATCTTAATCATTAGTATTTCAACAGCGTGTTACGCAACTTGAACTCAGATTCATGCTCAGGCATGCCTACGTTAAAGAAGCCATCTCACTTTGAGAAGATGTACTAAAGCACGACGCTCGCATATCTGAATGCACCCTTGTTTATCAACGCTCGCCGACCAAGAAGACCTGAGATTAAAATACAGTGAAGACACATGTCAGGACCAGATTTCAGAACGCTCCACTACGGAATCAGTGAATGGCGTCTCTCTACGCTGGCTTCCTGCTGTTGTTTTCTTAAATATAATATCACTGTCTGTCGGATCCTTACTCCAGTGGAACAGAGAATTGATGACCAATTACGCTTCCATCGCGTTTAGCTGAAAAGCAACTGTGTAGTAGTACACGTATTTCTTTAAAAATATCGACCATCTCAATTATATTTCATCTACTGTTCATCATGTAAAAGTATTCTCAAACGACTATAACACGAAAGCCACAAAATATAGTTAATGCAAATAATTACTTAATTGAAGGGCTTAGAGCAATAACCAGGTATGTCGACATACCATTTTTTGCTTAAACCTATGCCAGCGTTTGCAGAGTGTTCTATATACCCCGCAAGTCTGGTGCAGATTGTCAATTTCGTGACAGAATTTTTTTGAAAAGAGTTATGTCAACATGATATTATATGTGCAGCCTTTCTATTCTGCCATTATTCCAATGAAATACCCCGTTATGATAACAAGGGTGACCCGATAAAAGCGCGTACGATATAAGCGCCGATATAAGCGCGCAGCTCACACGTGTTTTCAATTATTTTATTAGGACAATCGGGTGAAATATATCTAGATGGAAGCGGGATTGATGAAACAATAATACCTAATTGGAAGCGGGATTAATGAAAATAAATGCACCTAAATGGAAGCGGGATTGATGAAATAAAAGTACCTAAATGGAAGCGGTATTGATGAACCAAAAATACCTAAAAGGAAGCGGGATCAATGAAAAGAACAATACATAAATGGAAGCGGGATTGATGAAACAAATATACTTAATTGGAAGCGGGATTGACAAATAGAAAGAATGTACGTAAATGGATGCAGGCTCGACGATTCACAACTACCAAACAGTGTGTATTATTTCTTGTTTATTCAAGTTTTATATCCGTAGATAGTTCTACCCACAGTTAGATAGTTCTACCCACAGCTAGATAGTTCCACCCAAAGTTAGTTAGTTTTACCCAGTTTATTTTACCCACAGTTACTGACTGTGGGTAGAACTAGCTGACTGTGGGTAGAACTAGCTGACTGTGGGTAGAACTAACTGAATGTGGGTAGAACCAAGGTAACTGTGGGTAGAACCAAGGTAACTGTGGGTAGAACCAAGATAACTGTGGGTAGAACCAAGGCAACTGTGGGTAGCCCCAAGGCAACTAGGTCGAACTAACGCAACTGTGGGTATAACTAACGTAACTGTGGGTAAAATAAACTGTGTAAAACTATCTAACTGTGGGTAGAACAAACAAACTTTTGGGTGGAACAAACTGACTGTTGGCGGAGCTAACTGACTGTGGGCGGAGTTAGCTAAGCTGTGGGCGGAGCTAACTAATCTGTGGGCGGAGCAAACTAAGCTGTGGGCGGAGCTAACTAAGCTGTGGGCGGGGCTAACTAAACTGTGGGCGGAGCTAACTAAGCTGTGGGAGGCGCTAACTAAACTGTGGGCGGTGCTACCTAAATTGTGGGCGGATCTAATTCAGCTGTGGGCGGAGCTAGCTAAGCTGTGGGCGGAGCTAGCTAAGCTGTGGGCTGAGCTAACTAAGCTGTGGGAGGCGCTAACTAAACTGTAGGCGGAGCTAACTAAGCTGTAGGCGGAGCTAACTAAGCTGTGGGCGGAGCTAACTAATCTGTGGGCGGATCTAACTAAGCTGTGGAGCGGAGCTAACTAAATTGTTGGCGGAGCTAACTAAACTGTGGGCGGAGCTAACTAAACTGGGCTCCTATGTTGTCGTGGATCCATACTTCTACTCATACCTGGATGACATAACATGTGGTCTCATACCTGGATGACGTAACCTGTAGTACGGTTAAAGTTTGCTGGCATTCTCTGTCCATTGACAAGAACTTTTCCTTCAATGCCCTTCTTCTCGATTCGTATCCAATAACCTGCACATGATAGCCAGTGATAATTGTGAAATAATCTACCAGCATTTAAATCCTAGAACATCTGTCTGTTGCTGAATATTTTCGCTGGTGTGTCTTGCTTATGACAGATGCAATTAAATTTGTCTATACCTCAGTCGTGACGATAGAATCAAGGCTGTGCGAACATGGATCTCTTTTGGGTTGTCCTTTGGATAACTCCTATTATTAGACGCAGTGGTAGTGAATAAGCTTGTGCCCTGCGCATGGCCTGTGAGTGACGCTTTACAAGCTTGCCAATTACTATGACGATGCACGACTGCTAACGTACAATCTTCGACGGATGCGATCTAAAGTCAACTGCAGAGTAATGAACTACTTTTCAGAGAACTGCGGCTGTGGTGAGTGTTCAATATGTGACAGATCATAATTTTAGATCTTAGATTGTGTGTGACTACATCCGGGACTTTTTGAGGAAAAAATGGCAGTCGCGTTGCTTTCTGTTAACACTTACTGCTTAGAACTTGCAACATAAATAAAACCTGTTCAAAGGAAGATTTTGTGACGGGAGTGAATGAACTTCTAGGCGATTAGGCGTTCAAATGTATTCTTATTGCGGCTAAGTGCGTAGTAGCGTTTCATGTATTTAATGCCAGTTGTATAAATCTCAACAACCGGATTTTTTCCAGAGCTGCTGTTCAATTGGGTTTCGGAGAACTCTGTGTCGACGATTAGAATAACGGAGTGTCATAGAAACTAAGTTAATTATTAGACAACCTTCTGGCTTTTCAGATCTCAAGCTACTAGTAAACATTAAGTTGAGACGATTGTGAACTAACTTACGTCGTATTTCCACTGCCAGTTGGTCCGAGAATAGCTGTCATCCCTGGCTTGAAAATGGCGCTACAATAAAGAAGGCAGTTAAAAATCAACCAGTTATACGAACACCCTTAATTATGCTAGTAGCACATTACACTGGTTGACACACCCAAACACTTAACAAGAACTATTATTAGAACAGACTATCTATATTGTATGCGCAGGGTAAGAAACCTGAGGACAATTAATCCAACCAAAGCAGAGATTATGAAATGCATATACTTATGATAAAGGTACGTAGGCCTATGTAAAGTAGAAAACAGTGAATTCGTGAGTTTCGTCATTTTCCGTGAATGCGGTGAATCTCCTCAAAGGCGGTGAATTTCTGTGATTTCGTGAACATTTTGCGAAATTGATGCAACACGACGTTCGAAAATGATATGTTTCACCACAGCGATCAAGTTTTTACATTCGAGAATTTGGCTACACACTCAAATAATAATGGTCTAGAATTGCTGGAACTAAAGTCCTATTATGTGCAGAACCTATACTCACCCTGTCACCTTGTTTGACATTACAAGGCGAAAGGCGACAGCGCGTCGCTGATTTCATTGATGCTACTTATATGATTGCATTGGTTAGATATTAGATTTTAGTAATTGCAAGTGTGAGTTCAGGCAGCACGTTAACACTGACATTTGCACAGTGTTGCAAATTGGTACAATGGATGAAGTGATAGGAGAGAAGACGAGGAGTCGGGTAGGATATCAAAGGAAGGACCACCGTTTGAAGCAAGTGTTCGTGTAATTGATTGCTACACGACCAGCGGCGCACATAAGGGGGGGTGGGATGAGGATTGGTTGAGCACCCCTGGATAATGAAGTTGACCAACACAGTTTATTCAATTTCTGGGATTAAGGGTATGCTGCTTCACGCCATCGGCGTTTGCAATATGTGCACCCCCAGATAATTTTCCTGGTTGCGCCCCTGTATATCTACACGACGCTATTCACCTGATGTCAGTGAGAATCTTCCTTCTGATGGTTCCGCACAGTTTTCCAGGTGGAGCGACATCGATGACGTAGTTCAACTGGCGACATGTGATGGTTGCGCCAGGAGCGAGCAGCCATTTACCATTTGCATATACATGTAGCCGAACATTCCTCGATTCCTCTTCGTTCGTGAAAGGCTCATAACCAGCATGGTTTAGCTGATTCATACCTGCTGGTCTTAAAAAGATGGATTCGGACTCAATAGAAAGTAGAGCATATGTTATTCCCGGAAAATTGGTCTCGATTCTGAAATGCATGGGACTCTTATAACACTGCACTCAAATATAATTAAAAGCTGTGACTAATATGACAGGGATACGAAGCCGTCGAAAACTGTGCGATTGACTTAGATTGTGTGTGACTCAATCCGAGACTTTTTGATGACACAATGGCTGCCGCGTCAGTTTTTGTTAACGAAATAAAATGACTTAATGTGTGGAACTTGCAATATAAATAAAATGTGTTCAAAGGAAGATTTTGTGACGGGAGTAGCATAAATTTGAATGAACTTCTTGGCGATTAATTTAGTCTGCCAAGTACCCGGATATCACTTTATTCATTACATAGCTGACCACAGACGTCGCCTGCAATGTATAAGAATAGACGATCAGTGATTGGCTGACGCGCTGCGACTTCATATCCCTATCATATATATTTATTTCTTTATTTGGAGGATTTATATAGCGCTCCTTCAAGACATCTACTCAGAAGCGCTCCCGACCCAAACCCGGCTAAAAAGGACAGTCTTAAATTGAGACTAATAAAATTATTGTGCTGATGATGTCAATCAAAGCAGATACATTGTCTAACCGTTGCTTTAATATTGATTTAGTATTAATTTAATAATAATTCGGATAAACGCAACCTAATAATTGCACTAGTCAGCAGTTATTCATTGTCCTAAGACAACATTCAGAAGCGACATACTCACCATCAATGGAAGCTGAAGAATTGTTGGAAATGGTTATAATTCTTCATTTCATAAGAGATTTCATCCAACTCGGATCAATACTCCAGCAAACAGCTGCAGAATTAAAACCGAATTTCCCATTAAATGCTTTTATTGAACATTGTTTACCGATTTAGAAACGGTAAACAATGCCTGCATTTTGCCATTATTGGAATTTTTTCTAGTCAAAGTCTACCTTCGTTATATCGGAAGACATAAATTTTATAGAGATAACATCTGATCCAACACACACGGTGACCGGCTGTGAACGGCTGGCTGTGACCGGCTATGACTGGTTGTGGCTGGCTGTGATTGGCTGTGACAGGCCGTGACCGCCTGTGACTGACTAGCGGAGAAAATGAAGAGCCCCTTCTCAAACCATTCCTGCTAGCATGTCCATTTGAGGTCCATATGGGGCCAATAATTGCATGTGGAACTAGTATAAAGCCCATATGGGCTACATATAATGCCCATATATAGGGAAATTATTCTGCTTCTGACCATAAATAAGATATATAATCATTTCGACCCGAAGGCTTGAAACTGCCTACCAGATGAGATACGTTCCCTGAAAAGCCTGGGTTTACTTAAAAAATGAATGCGTGAACACTTGATTAATGATTATCTTATCACTCCAGGTTATTCTGCGCACTTACATTTAGCTAAGCTTACTGTCATTAAGCACATAGTTAGCTAGTTAAGAATAGTTTTTTTTCATATTTCAAGTTCATACCAGCTGCATGAATACTGATCGTATTAGTGTGACCATGGTTTTTCTTCCTTATTGGCCTTTTCTTTTTTGAAGCATACCTGTGTTACTTGTTGTTGGGATCAATTAAAAACAGTTGTTATATTATGTTGTTATGTTTTGTAAACTATTGGATCTCAGTGATAACACTAATTCTGAAATGCAAAACGTGGCAGATAACGTAATATTTTTGAAAGAGAAATGAGTAATAATTGCGATACCAAATAGGGATAATGAAGATGAGTAAGAGGGAATTGACAATTCAACATAACTCAAATCTACAAGTTGATGCTCTGACAAGAGTTAGAAGCGTAGGGAGCTTCAAAGCACTTGCACCCAGCAAACCGACCACGAGACCACAGAGATATTATTCAAGAACTGCTTAGAACAACAGGGAAGTCATTCGTCAGTGTTGGAATTATCACACCGACTCATGGAATGGTTTACGTAACAGTGGTATCTAAGTGAACACTAACAGGTTCATAAAAAGAACGAACCAGTGGCGATTGAGTAGACCAACTCCTCTAATTTACTCCATGTTCCAACATGGAGTCACTCAAAAATCTCACGTGTTTTATATATGGCGCGCTATTAAATAAATTATAAAGTCCTCATAGAGTATAAGCTGGTCTATTGACGATGTTAGGGTCATAAAAGGTAGTCGATAACATTTCGCAATACTATACATAACCATAACCATAAGCTATAGACCCCTACAGACCATAGGTATATATATTATATACATATGAACATATATATATATATAAATGTGTGTGTGTGTGTGTGTTTCATAATGCTCACCATGCAGTGTCATCATAACTAATATATAAATGAACGCAACGATCACTGTCTAACAAGACATATTCGTCTAAATTATTATTCAGACTAGCACAATGCATCATGTTTACAGTTCATCGGACGATTACAGGTGTCGAATTTAACTGTGTGTCAGTCATGCAGGGCGCTAATCACGACCCGCTGCTCATTTTACCAGCGCCATCTAGCGAATGAATTGCAGCGTCTAACTCTGGGAAGGTTGTGAGTATCGATCCATCGTCAATGCCGATCTTCTGTGCCTCAAGTTAGAGTGTTAGGCCTACCATTGTTCCAACAACCAACATGATAGATAAATATAAATGCCTCCTGCCAGTAGGTCAAAGACTACTCATAATTATTACATGACTGTCTAGGGCAGAGCAAATTAGAGCAAAAAAATATGAATTATTCGATGCTCTATGAACGATGATTATATCAACTAATTATACACGACTTGCAGCATATTTGTTCGTAAATGTTTCCACTTTTGTACATTTATAGGCTAATATGTATATCGTATATCTAAAAACTACTTGAGTTTCTTAATTCTTATAAGCTGAACGTGAGCTGCGGCGCTGAAGATGAGGCACAAGGTCGCAAGTCCCGCAATTCCCGTCCAGAGTTCCAGTTCCGATGTGGATGAGATTCCTTGACTTTCAAGGAAGTCATTTCCAGCATTGGACAAGCTACAACACAATGAATACAACGATCTAAGCGGTTGGCCCCTCGCCCTGGAAAAAGGCTCCCGTTGTTCCAACCGTTGTGCGTGTGTGTTGTTGCAGTTTAACGACACTGTGCCAAAATAAAGATGATTAGCGTCGCCCTCCTTCTTTATCCAGGCATGGGACTGGCACTGTCAGGGTGCAAACAGTGGTGGAGTTTTGTTTCCATGGTCTACTCTGACTCTTTTATAGTCACCTCAAAATTGTTCTTTTCAGCCGTGCTGGGTCATAGTGCTCCCGAGTAGTAACATTGAAGAGGCTCTATATAAATCTGCGTACTGGCTGAATTAATGAATTAGTGGATGAATGAATGACCATCCTCCTTTGGATGAATGAATGACCATCCTTCTTTATTTAGCTGTGTATACCCACATATATGACACGGTTCTTCCTACCAACTCACTGCTGATCCCAACGCCAGTAGCGGGTGGGCATCGGTTGTCCATCATTAGGGGTAACTTGGGTTTGTTCAGCGTTTATTTCCATTCTCTACACGATTAGAGACACGGTGGTGTAGCGGTATGTTCTGTGTTTTGCAATCGGAGGAGGGTCGCAGGTTCGAATCTGCATCGAGCCACTGCGAAGCGAACCCGGACAAGTTCCTCATCCACAATTATCTGCGTGGAAACTACGTCAGTATCTAATCCCAATGAAAGCTAATGGATCTGCATTCGGGCACAGAACTCATCATCAGCTCGATTTTTTAGTGTAGGCCAATACCTTCTTCTTCTTCAGTATTCCGCCAATGAGAAGGTTTGTGCACGATTCTTATTTCTCCCTCTATCTCTCCAACTCCTTCTGTCACTGGCTATCCTCTTTGTAATTGCATAAGGTTATTCATTGTCCATATCACTCAACATGCTCAATCTTTTCCTTCCCCTTGTTGCCTTATCCAGAATCCTTCCTTCCTGTGCCGTCAGCAGCAGATCCCATTTTGGGAATATATGCCCAAGCCAGCGGAGGAGTGTTTTCTGTTTTCAATCACTTGTAGCAAAAACCCTCTGTTCCCCTACTCTTTCCAGTATCTTCTCGTTCGATACTTTTTCTGTCCAGCCAATTTTCATCATTTTCCTCAAGTCCATAATTCAAAAACCTCCACTCTTTTTTATCCGGCTTCTTCATTGTCCAGCACTCTGCATCGTACGTTGCCATATACACTCCAAGAATTCATATAGCAGAACGCGAGAACATGGTATTGACGGTCATGACAATTCGAACGAATTATTGAACTGATCAACCAACCGAGTGATATTAGTGTCTGATCGATACTAGAATGTACGGCCCTCTCTATATCGAACCAGTTTTCGCGCTTCCTGGCTTAGCCTGCGATTTATTGCATGATAAAACGTTTAATGTTAGTCAGTCTTGTGCATACAGACACTATATATATACGGATATATCTGATCATTTATATAACGCCTTTCGTTTAATTATTGAAGAACATTTACAGCAATCCATTACTTACATTTCGACGATCTCCGTTCCATTGCATGTATACAACGTCAAGTCCTTGAATTCGTTAACGTACAAAGCCTAAAAGAATTTTGAGTAAAGATCAGAAAGATCCTCAAACATATACAGAACTACTCCAATGGGCTGACCGTCGTAGTGCCAGTCCTGAGCCTGAAGGAAGAATGAGGGCAACGCCAATCATCGCTGTCGTGGCAGGATTCGTTAAACAACAACTAGCCATATCAAAAAACATCTGTCTCATTCTGATAGTTAATTAATACCTAGTCTAGCTGTTCTATTATCGCCTGGAAGACAATGTACCGTCTGTTACTATATGCCACAGCTTTGACCAGCTAAGGCCACCAACATATCATGAGATCAGATGTTCCAAATAATGTGCAATATTTATGCAGTTACCCTACGAATTATATCATGCAATAATGGCTTCTATACATAGAAAAGGTAAAGCTGGCATTTACCCTCATTGCGTAATACGGAATGCTGGCGTATTGCAAGATTTTGAAGAGGAAGCAGACATCGCCTAAATTTCTGAATAATCCACCTATCAGCTGAACAAAAATTTCGTCGTAGTATTACATTTAATACCAGCTCATTATTCACTTAAGTAAAAGTTGATTTGCTTAAGTATCCAAAATGGCGCCCAAACTGTCGTTGCTTACGACGCTTAACCTGACTGTCGTTGTCGTCTAACAGACGGGTAGACATCATTGGTCTATCCTAATACTAGTCGGCTCTATAGAGTTGTTGGCTGTGTGTGTGTTTACGAAATCAGTAATAATATTACTAATACGTAAATACACACACCTATATTATAGGTCCATTTTACATTCCCATGATTTGATCGAGAACTATATAGCCAGCATATATATATATACATATAAAATCAGTGCATATATATATTTCTTTTTCAACTCATTTGAAAGGGCTAGCTTATACAGTGTAAGTTCACGCCTGTTATACAAGGTTGCGATAAAAGTTGCTAAATAAATATAAATAATATATCCTGGAGCTACCATCTCTATCTGAAGTTCCTGATATTTTTTCAACTATTCACTAAACTGAAGACATTCTCATTAACATCAAAGTTAAAAATGAGATTATTCGATGATTGAGAAACGAAATAAATGTCTGCAGTTGCGACCGACAAAATCGAAGAGCAAGAAGATGGTCATCGAAAACCATTGAGTAAGCACCTAAACCAAACTGAGTAAGTATCTAAAATATATATTGGAGTTTATAAAGTAGCCCGCTTCATTATACTAGTACAACGATTTGACGCATATGTCAATCAATCAATCATTCAAACATACAAATAAACTGGCATGCGAGCATGTTATGCTGCACATGATGTTACTATGGCACCCAAATTACCCAATGGAATCACTGCTTACCGTCATAATAATGCCGATCACATTGGCGATGATTTGTCCGGTTACAACTGAGTCGACGGAGGCTCCAATGAACATTGCCATAGACGATGAGCCTAAGGATGTCACCAGCTGTATAAGGTAGAAGGGGGCAAAGCGGCCACTCCTTAGTCCTGAATAATTTACAAGAAGTGAGCACTGTCACGTCTCAGCTAGGTTTACATCTTTACAATAAACACATATGACGGCTGATTGATTGATTGATCAATCTATGGATGATGAAAAATGTACAATTCGAAGACGATCACTATGCGGAAACTTCAATGTTCCAAACATTTAATTGATTATTTTATTGATTGACAAATATTAGTGCCAATTATTGATAGGGACCTACTCTTTGTTAGGTTATGGTGCTATATAAATGTATTCAATGAAATAATATCATTATTATCAAAATGATCGCGTTCACTTCACTTTATGTGATAGTATAATCTCATTTTATTGGCAATTTCGAGATGTGTTTGAATTTTAACGGTCTTGCATTGCACCAAAATTGTGATTAAAAGTAAATTACAAACATAATTGCTTAGTAATACAATGCCAAAGAAGGTGATAATTATTAGCGTATAAAACGGATAGACCGGATATCGTTCACTGGGTATTTCGTGACGAAACCATGCACATAGTCAACGTATGCTTCTATTTCGAAGATAAAATTAAGATAATCAGCAGATACGACGAACATGGAGGCCTAATGGAGATTATAACTGAGGGTACAATTAAGCTATAGCAAAGATACAATGAAGATACAATGAAGAAACGGCGATACAAGTTCACAACGAAGATATAATAGCAATGAAGAGTCGCGTCAAATACAGTCAAGACTGCAATATTATCGAAGATGGCAAGTAATGATCTGACAGATTCTGACCTGCCATGTAGTATATGATGATATTCAAGACAAGAAGATTAATCAGGTGAACTGTAATAATTTCCGCACAAATCTTGGCGAAAAAATACGCTGAGACCCTGTAGTAACCACTGGCGCATTCGTGGCTAAGACAGACAAAATAGGTACATGATCGAGTAATCCTACATATAATAAATATGTCATTTGCAAGAATTTAAGTCCGGTGAAAATTAAGTAAAGTCCTTGTACTCTTGACCCGTCATGCAGATTGCTCTAGTTCAGCTAAGAAATTTTAAACGTCGCAACGAAAGGAGCGAAATTGCAAGAGAATCCGATATGCTAATAAAATTCAAACTCATTGGAAACTAGTTTCGTCACGAAGCCACACGATTCTGGTTTAGAATTTATAAATTCAATTTATCATTTAGTTTATCAATTTGTCAATTCCATATAGCATTCCTAAGTCTTTTATTTTATTGACACAATTCAATCCAACCAAACACAGTGCTGAAATCATCTCATTAGCTGTCAAATCTAGAGTTGCGGTCTATACTATTAAATGTAATAATGTAAAGCTAACTTACATTAAGAGACTTCTCCCTGTAATGAAAGGTTCGACGGTCATGACGCCCGTGAATAAAAGGCTGAGAATGAGAAAAGCCAATAAACCGCGTCTAAAATTAGACAAAGGTCCTTCTAAATTTGCCATCCACTTCCTTCACAACCACGACACATAGCCTATGTATGCGCATAAATTGAAGAAATTACCAAATTATTGTGCAGCAGTCAACATTTGAACGAAAATTTTAAAATAAGGACAGCTCTCTACATTTTTAGAGAGCGAGACTTCGGAGTAGGTCCAACAATCGGATAGACAACTGTCTACCAGATCAATACGTCAACCTATCGCCGTCAAGAGTCAACATTTCCAAAATTCAATCTTCCGTTTGCTTCAAAATTGACTCTCCCAATCGAATATTCATTGTCATTTTTTAAATGAAATAATTGGTTTCAATCGATGAAAATCTAAACGGCTAAGTCACTAGTCTGTAAAAACTAATCTTTATTGGATATTTTGTTGATGCTAACTTTAATATTTTCGCTAAAGCTGCCATTAGATCCAATGTTCAATGCAATTCTAAAGTTGTTTGATAGGCCTAGTATATATTATTTTGTCTAATTGTGCGCAAGTGGAGATTGCGGCTAAGAACGTCGAGAGTATGGACTAGAAACCTATACGTGTTACTTTTAAATAATAATAATTATTATCATGAAATGGTTATTAATTTTAGTTAATGGTTCACTTTTCGGTGTTGTTTATACCTGTTTTCTATTCCAACTGGAAAAGACGAAGTTATTTGAAAGTAGAGATATCCAATGAACAAACCCCAGAATATCTTTAGCGCGAACTACAAGAAGAACTTTTCATTATCTTACACAACATATTCAAAACTGACAACATAACTTCAATGACCCGTATGTAAACCAGACATACAAGTGTCAATGCAGATCAACATACTGTTAGACTAGACCCCTAGTAGTAGTTGCAATCTTACGACATTGTGTGCTAGCAGAGGATTATTAGTGTTGCCCTCCTCCTTTATTCAGTCGTGGGACTGGCACTGTGAAAGCTGACAGTGGTGGAGTTATTATGCCCCTCTGAAGCAGAAAATAATTTAAACAACAAACAAAAAAACTTTGCGTTTTCTGTATAACGACTAACCATGATACAGTTGCTGACAATAATTCATTGGTTAAAATACCAGTTGGTCAATGTGCATCGAGTTGCACAGTATGAGTAGAATAGGTGACTAACGATAGACTGTCAAGTATAAGTGTAATATGATGCGGAATTAAATGCCGTGCAGTATCAAATATTAAAGGCATTAAGTGCGCAGTAAATGTCGCTCATTTCAGGAGTTTTTAAAGATCTTACTCTTTCTAAAATCATAATCATACTGTGTGTGGCTCAAGCAAACTTTTGATTGCTTGTAATTGCTTTTGATTGCTTGTGATTGCTTTCGATTGCATGTGATTGCTTGTAATTGCTTTTGATTGCTTGTGATGAGTTGGTACTGCACCCTTACATGGGTCTGCTATTGAGTTGCATCATGAATTCAACTCACCTTCCTTTCAAACTCTACAACACTGGCTTAAGGTCCATCTCGTAATATATTTGACCTAATCATACTTTCATAATTATGAAAATGTAGATGAACTGCTTCGTGTACATAAAGAAACCTTTAATCTGATTGTCTCCGGCCTGCGATAGAGATCCAGAGAAATTCTTCTCAAAACGTAGTAGAACTATAACAAAAACGTGTAGATCATAAACTGTTCATTTATTAATGAGCACAACACATCGCTATCATATCTGCTGCTCAACGACTGCTTCCGATTTTGAGATAAAGACGATGGCAGCGTTACAAATATCTCAAAAAAGTATTAAACTGACAGCCAGAAATTATCAGACATTCTAATTATGTCGATGAAGAGCCTATATTATTACGCTACCCGTCGCCTTCACAGATATCGCCAACATCAATACCTTAGTTTCTTTTTATTATCATTGAATAGATGATTAAATCAGATTCACAGCTTCGTGTGCTCTTTAGCAATTGACCTATAATATCTCAACCATCAGGTTCGCCACGGCAGGCTTACCTGGAAGACGCAGCTCACGGCGTATTCTGGGCGTAAGTTAGCACGATCGCCATTCTGGCTCTCGTAAGCCTTGATCGAATCGGATGAAACGAGGTCCATTTCCTCTAAAACCCTGAAATTTGTTCAAATTTAAACATAGAAGCTTTGACCCACCATTTACAAAGCGTGGAAGAACATATTCCACAAAAGTAAATAAATCAATATTATTTTTGAAACATTGCAGGCGCAACAAATGCTTGATACAGTCAGTGGCGTCTACCGTATCTCTCCATTTTGGCTGACAGAAAGACTAATATTATTCAAGGACGAATAGTAGATTGAAATAAGTTAATTGACTAAACGCATAGAGTAAAAGAGAATGGCTCAACTGCAAATAATAAATAATTTTTAATGGCATAATATTTTAAAAATTACTTTCCCTTAGTTTCACAATTAGAGCTTCCCTCCCTACTTCTTATGTGAAGCATTTGCTCCAAGGTTTCTATAGTGTAGACTCCCCTGGATACAGTCCTAAGTAATATACTAGCGATAGATTTCTTTAAGTTATAATTATAAAAACGTATTAGAGAAAGACTAATTAGATTAGCAGCTGCGTCTTAATTGGGATGCGTTTGACTTACTTCTGATACCAAAGTGACGAGCGATAGGTGGCAGCAAGCCGTTCAGCCAAAGCGGTCGAATTGAAATTCTCTTTTTGTAAACCTGCTCAACGAATCAACCGACAGTCAATGGATGCATAAGTTAATAAAGAAGCATCATAGCTCTTCATTCAAGATTTATTTTGATACGCGCCCATATCCAAGACAAATAATTAAATCATATTTAGATAAAGCAGTTGTATGTATGGAGAAAAGTAAACAATACACGACGCAATTTCTAGAAGTGTTCCAAAAATGCTCCACTAGTTGAGAATATAGGCCCTATCTACAAATGCAAAGATGCTTCAATCACAGGTTGACTACAGTTAAAAGGTTTGTCAATAAAAGAGATGCAAATATGAAAACAAAATTAACAATCTGTGTTCAATTTTCATTCAAATAAATTTTTGATAGGGTCAATAAAATTACTTAGTGTCTGTTCATTTTTTTTAAAATGCCAATGAAACGCAATTTTTCTTACATTCTTCACTATTCTCTCTCTGAAAACGAATGGCGGATGAATCGGAGTTTATTAAGTCTAAGAAAAAGTCCGGTGGATTATCGTGTTCCTCGATTTCATAGCCTACAACAAATGCAGATCTAGTACTCCTACGTTTCTTTACGTTTACAATTATTTGTTTGTCATCAAATAATTTAATTAACACCGTGTTAATTTTTTTAGGATCCTAGTTATGCGTGGAGAATGAGACGACAGTGCGGTCAACTACAGCACATATATTTTTAATTGTATAATTTTCTTGTTGGCTTCAATTGAACTAATTTCTATTTATTTGACAATGTACTTCTGTTTGCTAATCTTTTGTAAATGTGGCACGATGGTTTCAATAAATTTGATTGGATTTGATTTGATATATGAAATCTATAAAAATTGTCCAAATAGAATAAGCTGGCAAGGGTAACTGAAACCACAAGGAATATTATCATAAGGACGTTGCTGTTGATAAAGCATAATATAGGGGTAGTAGGCTTTAGATCCAATGACCTATTTGTGTGGGTATATAAATACAATATCAAATGCTAAATAACGAAGAGGACATATTGTATTGTTGCATAATACTAGATCTACTGCAGGGGCGTCCAGATAGGGGGGGGGTCCGGAAGCAATTGCCTCCAATTTTAGGTAGGGGAGATTTTTTAGTCTTAGGAGGGAATATCTTGCCTACCCGACACTGGGGACCGGAGGTCTTGCCTCCATCACTCAGAGGGATTGACACCTCTGATCTACTTTGATGTAGGACCCACGTGTAAATAGAATAGTAATCCACGATACTAAACATTGACAGTGCATCAAGGTTGGCAGATGTTTGTTGGGTCAGCGCAGTCATGCGTTACCAGTTCGTAAGCCAGAATGAGTGATCCTACATTGTACGTGTGTACAAATGACCGAACCCGACTCTTGAAGCGGATGACGACTAACCTAAGGAGCTGAAGAACGGAAGGGTTTCGTTGGAGGGTCCGTGGTAAATACACTGTCCATCAGATAGTAACGTCAATTGATCAAACAATTTGAAGATTGAATAGCGAGGCTGATGAACCGTTAACACAACCGTCGTATTCATTAACGATAAGCTAAACAAATTGCAAGTAGTAGGCCTAATCATTGACTGCGTTGTAAATTTGGCCAGAAACAACTGTATCTACAACTACATTTCTTCGGATAATTATCTAATCAACAGCCAGTCATTATTACATCATTATCACACAACATCATATTAACTAATTCTTGACTAGGCCTAATTATGATAGGTTATAAGTTATATATATATATATATATATATATGCCTATTATTCATAAGACGAAATGCGAACTTGTTCAACTGTTATCGACCTTCAAATCAGGTATACGCTATAATAAATTGTTCATCATAGAGGTAAAATTATTTTAAATTATATCTGGGGACAATTTTCAGCGATTAGTTAAACCTAAACTAATTTGAGCAGTAGATTCAGTTGTTTACTAGTAGGGCCATGTCGACTATAGATCAATAAGTTAGATTTTGCAAACTGATCGAACTGAATTTAATGTTCTGATATAACTTGAGCACTTCTAAACGAAACTGTAGGCCTACAACTGATTAATCAATCGGTGGTAGACCAGCTTCTACTTACTGGTGGAGTGAGTTCATGACCGCGAGTGCTGTGCTTGAGTCAAGTCCTGTGGTTGGTTCATCGAGGAATAAAACGGAAGGAGAGATGATTAACTCCATACCAATGCTCGTTCTTCGTCGCTCACCGCCAGATACACCACGCTTTTTAGTCGTACCAATCTATCGGAACAGAATCATTCGAAAAGATCAGTATTTCAATGGGCAACTAAGGAAGAGCAGAAATTAAAGATTTAAAGAACGCGATTTTCACACTATTGAAAGGCCTACGCAACATCAGCAGGGAGGTTTGACCATCTTCCTTAGTCAATCAGTCTGCTATAAATTCAATTTATCAAATAATCAACAACTCAGTAAATCTGAAGAACAAAGAACCAATCAATTGCTATGCAAGATTGGTAACAATTAGTAACGGTTTCGAAACAGCTAACGAGACGCTCTTCCTGAATATATCCTCGTGTATCTTGATAAGCCCCTATAGTTCCCTATAGACTACCCTTTACCTAACTGACCAGTGAGTCTGCGCATGATGTAAGTCCAAGTTCTTCGATGACTCTGTTGACGACGGATTTGGTTTCGTCCGATGACTTGAAAGAGCGACGAAGATTAGCAGAGAAACTGATGTTCTCTCTGACAGTCAAAGACTCCATCACAACATCGTCCTTCAAAACACCAATAGTCCTATACATGCAGATCTACTAATGCTACCCGTAGTTAACGATACTGAAACAAGTTATTCTTTACAGCTCTCACTCTTAATATGGATTATTGGTTCAGGTCAACCTGCTTATTTACATTATAAGCGTAGTAGGCCGATATATATATATATATATATATACGGTCGGTGAGGCAATGATTAGCCAATACTGTGCCTGGTTAGCAGCTGAAGTCACGATAAATTGGTAATTGTGTCATACCTCAGATAATGCTGTGCACTAAAATCACATATTCATTGCAATGTGTTTTGCAGATCTGTGCTGCAATACATTGTGTATACATTCTCAATTCTAGATAAAAACAGTAATGTTTTTTGGATCCATTACCTACCTGGATGACGTAACCCGTCAGACGGTTGAAGTTTGTTGGCATTTCCTTTCCATTCACAAGAACTTCCCCTTCAATGCCCTTCTTTTCGATCCGCCCAGCCAACGTATCCAGTAACCTGCGCATCCATTCAATCATTACGAGGATTTATATATCACCCCTGCTACACTACACCACACGCGCTCTCCCGACTCAACCGTACAAGAGGGGTAGCCCTCTTGTACAGAGGTTGAGTCGGGAGAGCGCGTGTGGTGTACTTATTGTTGTTCAGAAGAATCACTTACGAGCCAACGATGATGCTTGTGTTACGCTCTACAAGCTTACAGATAAGCATTAAAATGGCATTTAGGATCTTAGAGTAGGCCTACTGGTGCATTTCCACTTGAAAGTTACGAGATTATGGACTAACGTCGTCTTTCCGCTTCCAGTTGGTCCCAGGATGGCGTTTACTCCCGGCTTAAAGATAGCGCTACAAAAACAAAACGAAGTCACACATGACACTTCAGAGGCAATCTGCAGTGTTTCCCCTAGTGCCCAACTGGTCGGTTTAACGTCCGCAACAAATTTCTAAAATGTCCAAAATGTTAGGGTTATAGTTCATACGGCTCAAGTTTCTGCCATTTGACCGGGTGACATTTGATGACCTCTGTGGTCATGCAGATTCTTCTCTTTCCTCTTCCGTGCTACGCAACCCTACGTCCTAGGTTGTCTCTTGCCTCCTTTAAAGAGTGCAACCTACTCACCCCGTCCTCGATCGCACGATTGAGAGATCCCGCTTGCTTACGCACTTACTAAGTGTGGCTTTATCACGCGAATGTTATACAAATAATTCTATCATAATTCCTTTTGCTTGCTTTCTCTTTACTCCGAGCATGTCTCTTGTGTAATATGATTATTTTGTGACTGTACAATGAACATTCTTTGATTGTTTTTATGATGTTCCCACAGTGCGTTTGCAGTCGGTTCAATAATGTACATACTTACATACTTGCCTAGTATGTCTACTAAATTAATAAGAACTAAGTCTGAATTAAACAGCTTTCACTCCAATTCTTATCTGACCTGATGTTGTTGAGAATCGTCTTCCGACTGGTTCCACACAGTTTTCCAGACGGAGTGACATCGATGACGTAGTCTAAATGGCAGCAGGTAATGGTTGCACCAGGTAGGAGCAAAGGCTTTTCCATTGAACGCTCACCACTCGTCCATGTCTCTCCCGTCGTGAAAGTCTCATATCCATCTCTGCTTAGTTGCTTCATTTTTGGAAAAACCTTAATCTGGTAAGTCCGAGCTCACTGTAAATTGGAATTGTAATAGCAAATGTATATTATTAAATAGTACAGTGATACTTATATATGACACGAATACCATCTATTAATATAAGCACATACTTAATTGGGACCAACTCGGACTGAGGCATGTTACAGTAGTCCTACTTAGTACTTATAGACCTTAGTTTCCTACGCACGCATCTCAATAGTGGGTCTAAGCCGCATAGACACCGGACATCGATATGACCTCAACGTATAACAATCGCTATGCTGCTTCACATTTTTACAAACTCCGCCACTGTTAGCACTCAGGCCGTGCCAGTCTCAAGCCTGGACAAAGGAGGAGGGCGACGCTTTGGGTCTTTGTTATCACACAGTGTCGTTAAACTACAACTACATCAACTATGCCACTATTTTGACATAAGTTGATGCGGTCACAGCCAGACATTTATCACTCCGTCGGTGTCCGCTCGATATTCCGAAGGTTCGATTGTCCGAAGGTTCGATAGTTCGAAGATTCGATAGTCTGAAGATTCGATAGTCCGAAGGTTCGATAGTCTGAAGGTTCGATAGTCTGAAGGTTCCATAGTCCAAAGATTCGATAGTCCGAAGGTTCGATAGTCCGAAGATTCGATAGTCTGAAGATTCGATAGTCCGAAAGTTCGATAGTCCGAAGGTGCGATAGTCCGAAGGTTCGATAGTCCGAAGATTCGATAGTCTGAAGGTTCGATAGTCTGACGGTTCCATAGTCTGAAGATTCGATAGTCCGAAGGTTCGATAGTCCGAAGGTTCGATAGTCCGAGGATTCGATAGTCTGTAGGTTCGATAGTCCGAAGATTCGATAGTCTGAAGGTTCGATAGTCCGAAGATTCGATAGTCCGAAGATAGTATACTCCGACATTAATTTAACTAGACTCTGGATTAATTAACGATTAGAATGTGTAAAAGTGGGAGCTGGATTGATATGAAAAGGATCATGTCTAAATGGAAGCTGGATGAATGAAAAGAATTATGCAATACAGCTTCTAATTAACAAACATAATTCTTCTAATCAGTCCAGCTACCATTAAAACCACAATCTTATCATCTATCGCCCAGTCACCATGCAATCTTCTGACTATCGAACCTTCGGACTATCGATACAGAACCCACTCCGTCATCTAAATTGTCCGCCCACTAGACAGTTTGTGCAGGTAAAACACGGTTTTAGCGTCGGTAATTAATGCATATTGAAAAGTTCACATAAACACTAGGCTATAAGCTACATATAACGTTTTAGTTTATGAATATAGAAGCCGGATGTGATGAAAAGAATCATACATAAATAGAAGCTGGATGCGACGCAAAGTATCATGCCGAAGTAGAAGCTGGATGTGATTAAAAGAATAACAGATAAATAGAAGCTGGATGTGATGAAACAAATTGCGTATACGTAACCTGACATCAAGCACACGTAGAGTAATTACCAACGCTAAAACCATATTTTACCTTTATGTACATGAACTCTACAGCTGCATCGTTGTCTCGTGTGGCCAGAGCTATCGAAGAAGGAATATATATATATATACATATATAAATATATATATATATATACAGGTATACTTACACGTACGTGCAGGCATCCAAAATGGCGTAATTCAAATGCGCTGCTTACTTACACTGACATCTCCTCGTATACATACAACAGTTTGTTTACCGTTCGGCTGATGACCTCAAGACAACCCAAGAAAAACCCGCCCACTACCAAAGAAAGCTGAAGAGTTATTACAAAGGTGTGGTAGTGGGCATAGGCCTAATGATGTTCCTTAATTGCAATCAATATTCCTACAAACAGCTGCGTCCAACACTCATGCTTCTGAAACTTGTTTCGCGCCAACGACTTGAGTGAAATCTTCGGACTGTTGGCTACAGGATTTCCTTTCGTTCTGAATCCTTATTATACTCTGTTGTGGTTGCTAGCTGGTGTGTATAGGCCTGGGCTATGTCATAGACGCAGACAATTGTTGGAGCAAACTGTAATCAAAATGCTCATCACATCGACAGCATTAAGTTTGTAAATGTCTAAATGAAAACAATGCATTAACATCTTCCTGGATCAAATTTCAGGTGTAGACGCCTAGAATTTATTGTCTCGCTAAAGTAGTTCAAATGTTCAGCTAGACGATCGAAACTGGAGTAGGCCTACATCGCGGATAACCAGTAGCGCAAAAGAGAAAATGTAGAGATTAGATAATCAAGGTTGAGCTAACGGATTAAGAAGTTCTGCGGGACAATGAAAATATTAATTAAGTCGGGACAACCGTGAATAAATCCTACATTAGCTCTGAAAACGAGAGCAACAGCGCGAGTCCGAAATCCGAATATGCTATAGCTGAACAGAGATCGAACAGACTTTCAACAGAGTCCAGTGCGTACAGCTAGACAGCCATTGCAAGATAGATAAGAGATTAATAATAATGCATAATCATCCCTGTTATGGATGCGTCGTCGTAAAATAAATTTGTATCAGATTAAAAATAGATTTGATTGCCCAGTGCCTACGATTCTTACATGCATTTCTGACGTGGAAACAAATTCAATCACGAATGCAAGAAATTAATGCACAGAAGATATTGCAGACATACAAACATAGGCCTACCTACATCCACAAACGTACTACACTATAAGCGATATAAAATTAATTGAAACTTTGAGCAAATAATTGAAAGTGTGGGTTTAATTATGCCTAATGTTGCATTATGATACCTTTTCACTTCTTTCGAGCTCAAACGATAGGTCAAAATTTACCGGCGAAAGAATTTATTATAAAATGCATTATGAGTAGGCCTTTAGGCCTACCAGAACTGATCGCAGGCAAAGAAGAGGAAGAGAAAGTATTATAGCTAAAGGGCATTTACGAATGCGAGTAGTCTTACCGCCTGTCATAAACCCATGACTGGCGTTTCTTAGGCCTTTGTAGGCCTACTTCAAACGTATTGATCTTAATAATCGGCTATGCTATTTGCAATAAAGGACGAGGAAATTATTCCTTTCGAATCAATATTTGTCTAAATTAATATAGGCCCAGTGCAATCATTTTTTAAATGTCTGTTTCAAATTTAAACAGTCGAGATCGAAATCTGAAAATGGAGCGGGTAACACACTGGGCGCAGAGCTGAATAACCGAGTTCCATTCCCGTTGGTCAACCCCATAAGGCTGAATAATTCGTCTTACGCTAGGCGGCGGTGTTGGTTAAATTAAAGGCTTAATGTAATTGGCCTTCTGCATGGCCGCCGACAGTTACATGCGACTCCTGTAATAATCTCTTACCATAAATTCGTTCATACAGTTGGCCTAGCCTACTTGTAATCACGCTGTGGCTTGTCAGTTTTAAATTAAACTAAAATTATTATTAAGCTTAATTGTCAAATAAGGCGATACGAAAAAGATTTCAGCGTTTAATGCAAGATCAGTTGGGAGCGTGCCCGACTGTAAATTTAGATCTAAACTTATTGCTTAACTTAGGCCCGTATCGCAATAGGGCTATAGCTAGAAAAAGTAGGTTTCATTTGAGTATATAGCGTTTAAAGGGGTATGTAAAATTTCAACGGTAAGATTGGTCCAAAGCAGAGGTGTGACAAGCGGGGCGGCCGAAGAGCACCGGCCCCCTCGTTTCAAAACAGGGGGGCAAAGCCCCCCAGTTTTAGTGCTCAGTGCCCCCCATGTGGCCCCCAAATCTGTTCGTTTTTATGTTTCTGCAATGGCTTTTTAAGATGACTTTTGTTAAAATAATTTGTTTCCCCCATTTTTCAAATTTCTGGAGGGCAAAATTCAAAGAGTGGGGGCAATATTTTTGAAATTATGCACCCCACTTTTCAAAACCTTGTTACACCTCTGGTCCCAAGAGATGCGAAATCTGTAACAAGTAGGCCTAATGTCAGTAGTGGAGTGCCAACCAAAGAAGTCCGGCCGAGGAGGATGATCTTGAATTTGATTCTGTCATCGATATAGACCCAGGGACTTAGCAGCAAACTTGTAGATTATGCTAGGTTTTGAATTGTAAAATGTAAACGGGGGGGGCTTGAAAAATTTTCACATGTCCCATTGTCCATATGTCCCGACCAAAAAATTTATTTCACGAGCAGTAAACGGGCTAAATTGTGGAGGGTAGGCCTAACTCTGGGTTATCTGTGCATGAACTTGATTCTTAGTGCTGCTGTGTTAAAATACAATTAACCATTGAACGCTGATCTGGGGGTTTCTTGACCCCCAAGATAATTTTTAAGAATTAACTGGCGGTGTTGAAAATGAACTAGGGGGCTGAACCCTCTCAACCACCAACAATGAAAACACTGAATAAGTCTGGATTATGCTGAGACACGAGAATTTTAGTAAATTGGCCACAATACCCAAGCGGCGCATTTTAGGAAGACTGTAGCCGACGTTGTAAGAATTTTAGCAAGCTAACAAAGATACAGCTATGGAGTAGCACCAGGTAGGCCTATTATCTTAGATATTCAATTCAGTCCGATTGTTCAATTCCGACTTATTAAAAAATTGAAATCATAGGAATAGGCGTGGGCATATAACTTCAATACGAAATTTAATTTAACGGCAGTTACAACGGGAAGCGGAACAGAAACATTTTTAGACCCAAGAATGCACGGATAGCCAGTATGCTAGATCAAAGAGCTGCATGGGAGTGATGAACAAGCTCCGTTGTCCACTTCCTTGCCGTATAGGCCTCCGAATTTAGTTGACCTATTCCCCCAAGCAGGGACGCGCGGTTGTGTAGCGGTCTTGTACCTCGTAAGGGCCCATCTATTAGGGCTTGCGTACGCCTACATTTGAGCTCTATACTCCCGCCCCACTGCATAGGTTAAATAACCAAGGATATATGAATATTTGTTAAGCACCATAATTATGCAGGCCTAATTAACAGCTTAAATCTGCTTACTGTGTGAGGAAATAAAACACTAACAATTAACACTTGCATTACTTGAAAAAAGTTTTAAAGCTACATAGCCTAAGATTGATTAAGCAGGAATGTAGTCCGTGATTGTGTTTTCAGTTACAAGTTCAATATTCCGTAACGTGGACGTCATAGTTAGACAGTTATATAATCATATTTGCATATGTACGAATTTTCGGGACCCCTCCCCACCATACGCACCCGTAGGTTCTACGCAAAATCGTCGAAATTTGAACCCTTGATTCGCTGCGTAGGCCCTACGTATGAAATAATTTTATGCGGATGGCCCCTAACTGGCGACCGAAAGTTCGCATCTACCTCAACCCGCTGTGTAGCAACCTTGAACAAATTGCTTACTTATAATAATTGTCTGTGGAAAAAGAAACAGGAAGCCGCATCGCTCATTTCATTCCCGGGTGTAGGCCTATTCTAACTGGATCCATTTAATCGGCCGTATAGCCACAGTTGGAGCCATTACGTATACTGTCGCTACGTACATCCGCTTTGCTCTCGAGTGGTGCGCGTGCGGAGCTTGGAGATTACGATTATATGGTGCAATCACTGCCAATCAGAGACCGTGGTGTGTAATTCTAAAAAAAAATTTATAGACTTCATGCTAACGTAATGACATAATGATGCCTTGCGTATCGATCATCGATGGTTGGCATACGATATCTTTCGACGGCTCTGTGCAGCGTTGCTCCGAGAACGCTCGGAATAGGCCCTAATTAAAAAAAGATGTGAAACGAAACCTTTAAATTATTAATTATGGTAATCGTATCGTAATCTCCAAACTTATAATCGGCCACTTGAAAGCCAAGCGAATGGCACGAGCTTATTCACGAGCTCTGTGTGTCAAGATATTGTCTCGAGCAGTGATAATTACGAGTGAGTTGGTTGTAATCGTAAGTCCGAAATTTCTTTCAGCGAAGGTAAAAACGAGGCCGATGGGGAGAAGGGGTCAAAATCCAAAGAGTCAGGCATGCAAACAGGCAGACCGCAAAGGTGGATGGCGAGTAGAGTTGAAACGGCGTGGGAGGTAGGGTGAAGATCTCGACAGGGATGTACGTGGTCGCGAGACCGTGGTCTTTGTCTCGAGACGGTCTCGAGACCGGAAAACTGCGGTTTTGGTCTTGGTCTCGGACTATCGGTATTGGACGTAGTCTCGAGTGCGTCGATATTGGTCTTGGTCTTGAAGAAATGTACGGTCTTGGGATTAGTCTCCGTATTAAATTAGCGTTCTTGGTCATTTTCCGTATCAGCCAGAGCAATTTCTTCGACATTTGTCGGTTATTTTTGATTATTGGAGACACCGGATGTTTAGACCCGACGCGATTGTACCGATTTATGGCGCGCTGACCATCTTTATATACATGATATGGGCAGAAAAAATGCATTTGCAATTAACGGAGCCAGCCATTTAAAAATTTGCTATCACAAATTTCAAGGTTTGGAGCAATCTAATAATTATGTGGTTAACATACAATTCCGAGGTCCGTGGTACAAGTATACAGACCATTCAAACGGAATGTCAATATACTATCGTATATATATAGGCCCAGTGCCGGATTAAGCACCGTGGAGGCCCATAGGCAGTGAAACTTTTGGGGTTTGAATTCCTTTACCTGCATCACGAAATAAGACGCAGGGAAAACAGTATACATTGCCAGAAGTTGGCGAGTACATCAACCATTCCCGTTTAATTTGTTCTCCATTCACATGCTTCCGAAACATCATGGAACGAGTAAAATATCGTGCAGTACCATCATCGTACTGCCTACGTGAAGCCAAAAAATCACAATCAAAGTACTGGCATTCTACAGGATCTCTACTAGACCAATGTTCTTGCACTGCGTTTGTAATGTTTTCCCATAATCCGACGTCGTTTTGAAATTCCGGTCTCTGAATTTGTCTCTCCGGACCAATCACATTAAAATGCTGATCGGTTTTGGCAGTGTCATCTATGGTGTCCTGAGGCTCAACCATTTGAACAGCAGTCAATTCGAAAGGCAAGTCTGTCGCCATAACATCGCCGGCACTGCCGACGGCAGTACTACCACAGCCACAGGCTTGATCTTCTGCAGACGAACGAGTGAAGCCAAGTTGGAAAAGCGACGGAGTCCTTTTCATTTCTTCTTGAAGCTTCACTGTGGCTTCCTTTTTCTTTCTTCGCGTCTCTGCTCCGCTTTCGTGCCTTCTCTCGTTGATCGACATTTTATCTAGGGCCCTATTAATTTTATTTATAATTATTTTATTTTATTTAACTAAGTTAACTACTAGACTAACTTGAAGAAGTTGAAGTGTAAACATTATTGTATGACGTCAGCGTCGTCACGTGCCTCTATTCTTAAGAATAAGTAAGTAAGTAAGTAAAAAAAATTCTTTCGTCACGGTCTCATGGGGCCCCTAAAAGTCGCGGGGCCCATAGGCAGTTGCCTACTCTGTCTAATGGGTAATCCGGGACTGTAATTACTATAGTGTGATATTCTCAGGCCGAAGCCAACGGCTGAACCCGCAAAACTTCAGAGTGGCCCGTAAAACTGTTTTCTGGACCATTGTTAAGATTAGTATTCTTCAGCAATAAAATTAATGTTTTAAGTGTGCTAATTTTTATTCCGTGTTAGCGTCTTAATAAATTGAATTGTTTATAAAAAGGAGCAGACCTAGGCATATATCTTGGTCTCGAACCATCGGTCTCGGTCTTGGTTTCGGACCACTCGGTCTTGGTCTTGGACCTCTCGGTCTTGGTCTTGAGTTTTTTGGTCTCGTGCCAAACAATGGATCTCGAGGAGGAATGAGGATTGAATTTGTGAATTTCAGTTCTGTTTGCAGATAACAATTGTGGTTTGGCCTTAGTGAATTCGTGGGATGGATGCTGCAAAGTTTTTAATTTTAAGTAGCGTCTTTACTTTGTAATTCGATGTAACTGCTCAACGTCGATTGAATGTGATTTCAATCAGTTAAAACGAGCCTGTCTTGTTGATGCATATATGCCTACTCTAACATTTCAGAAAATGATTACCATTTCTATCTGCAATTTTATCATTGTATAGGCCTTTAATTTTTCACTTTCTTTACTTCATTTCGCCTTTCGCCTACTCTATAAAATACACTGACTCTGTGGCTCTGACATTCTATAGGCTTTAAAAGCCTGTAAATAGAAGATCATGCTCTGATGCGATAATCGCTTCAGTTCCAGACGGTGAACGCAATATACTTAGCGCACACTCCGAGCATGCTCAGTCGAAGCGTGATGAAGGCTCCATGCGTTTGGTCTGGTGTATGTATTCATCGGGTAAGTTTTATTTATTGCATAACGACCAAGAATCTGTTGCAAGTCTTTCCTTTTAAAAGACCTCGAATTCTAAACAATTTGTGAAATCTTTTAATTTGTACACTCGTTGTTGATAGTACCTATAGCTAACAGTTTTCTTTAGCGCTATTTTTTATGTTGAGGCGCCTGACTTTTTTAGTGTATTTTTGTCAGAGCTAATAACCGTCGAAAGCAAATTTCTTTGGCATAGTAATTGAATATTTGAACGAAAAGTCACGAAATTGTGCAAAACTAGGAACAATTATTTGGTGAGTTTCGGGTATTGTTTTGGATTTTATAAATTACTTCTGTAGTAGCGGGCACACTTTAGATCTGTGTGTGCATCTGATGATATCGGAATGGAGTTGTTAAGTTTATTTTCGTTTTCAGGTATCTTGTTTTCGCGTGGTTTAGATTTCTGATAATGCCGTTGAAGAGGCCTGGACAGCAGCCAACGATAATGGATTACTACGGCAGCAAACGTTTCAAGTGTCAAAGTGGAATGGGTGAATTGATCAGTCTCCAACCTGATAAATAATATAGGCATACTTTGCATTCCTGGTCATTCAGTGTTTGCCATTACCTAGATTCTGAGGCAGGATGGTTTGATGCCTGTTGGACTGTCTTACAATCTCATGGGTAATGGTTTGATTAGCATTGTGGATGATAGAATTTTGTCGATATGTTCATGCAAACACATACATATTATATTTATAGACTATCCTCTTCTGCTTCGACTTGTCCGACAGCTTTCTGACTGGAAATGTGGAACGATTGCTTTATAACGAGCTGATGGTACTAAATATGAGACAATTTGACAATGAGCCAATCTTTAATTAGAATTTGCCATCTCAGTTTTTTACTTGATTAGTTATGACATGTGTTCGACAAAAGCAGAATTGATTTTGCTGTTGAATTGGAAGTATGTAACGAAGATTATATTCATAAGATAATTAAGATCATTTTGTGACAGTAGGCTAATTATGACACACATGTCATGATCGGTGCAAGATGATTGAATTGACTTATCAATTGCAATGCTGCTGATGACGACGATGATGTAATATCACTGATGATGATACTGACGACCGTGAGTGACAATGATGATGGTGATTGATGGTGGTGGTGATGATGATGATGGTGATGGTGATGACAGTGACTCATGTTGATCACAATGTTGCTGATGATGCACTGGTGATTATAATATCATCAATCCTAAATATGCATCCACTCCCAGAGATGCTGCCAGAATCATTGAAATTACAATTATTAATCTAATATTTAACAACTTAAATTACGAGATACATGCTAAGCTATTATGTTGCGCTGGGATTCACTGATATGTGGAAACCTACCTCTTATATCATTATTTAATGCCAAACTTTACACTTATATACTAGAGCTACCAATGTTACTGTGCTAGTTACCATTTGATAATTGTTACCACTCAAACTGTTTGTTTGAACTATTAGTTAATTAGTTAAGATAACAGCTTACTTACGTTATTGCATTATCACCACCATCTTTATAACTTTATCATGAAAGGGTGCCCCTGCTGGCGGTCCCTTGGTCTCTTAGAGTTTTTTCTTCCCATTTGCTTCCTGCCAATTCCCCAATCATGTTACTCTGTTACTTTATTTCTGTTTGTCGGTGATCAATAAAAGTCTTTGGTATTGATATAAAGATTAAAAGAATTTGTTTTACCATGCTGTTTTTGCGCTTCATGGTATGAGTATATGGTCTTTAAGGGTGCTATATAAATATTCTGGACTAATGAACGAACACTGAATGACGATAATTAATTGGTTGAATGTTCGCTTAGCAATACTATGGTGCAGAACTGACAATCACTTGTGACACACTGCATGAAGATCTTCACATACCATCTTTACTCTGGTATTAGTGCCTTATAAATCTAAAACTATTAGTTTAACAGTACTCATGAGAAGTAATTTCATTGTGGTTGCCCACTGCATAATTAAACTTGTTATGAACCTGTTTTTTTAAATCAGGAACAATGTCTGAAGTAGGAGGATCTAGTAGCCTAGAAAGTTGTAGCTCGTTGAAAGATGTAACGCATGATATATCAGAAACCTTGAGTGACAACAGTCAGTTGGACGTGATTGGTCCATCTACGGATAGGTCGGTTCAACAGCCACTGGACAGAGACCAGGCAACTAATGCTAAGGAAGAACAGACGATCGAGCTCCGAGAAACAAGTCCTACACTTGAATTGACCGACTTATTCACAACACATGCAGACAACGTTTTGGATAGTTCGCCTTCTGCTCGAGCTTACATATCTGATACATCTTCTCAGTAAGCTGATTTGAATTTCTCATATGGTTTATGTTGTTTCTTCATGTTGTTTGTGTTGTTTTTATCCTTGTTGTTTTGGTTGTTTCCTTGTGTTGTCTGTGTTGCTTCTTTGTTGCACATGTGTTTGTTGTTTCTTCATGTCGTTTCTTCATATGGTTTGTGTTGTTTCTTCATGTTGCTTGTGCTGTTTCTTCATATTGTCTATGTTGTTTCTTTGTGCAGGAATTTGTCAAATTTAAAATTTCGTGCATACCACTGTTTAAGTTTTGCTATTGTGAAATTTTGAGATATTGCAATTGGCAACTTCTTCAGTGTCAAACTTTGCATCAGCCATCGTGACTCTTACTTTCGGCAAGGTTTCTCCTTGTTTTCCTACTGGAGTTTTATATGTTGCCTACTTAGAGAGGAGACGTTTGATCTGGAGGAGCTTCCAACGGAGCTGTGCAAAGGAATTGCAAAGGATCAGCTGAGGAGACTTAAAGCTCATGATCTCGACCTCTCTCACTTTCAACACCATGTGGATTTATCCAGTGTAAGTTTGGGTATTTCTCTTTGTTTTACTATTGTATTTCTCTTGTATCTGTATGTTTGTATGTATCTTGGCATGTATATATATGTATATCTAACTCTTAAGTATTTGCTATTTTTTATTCAGTTCTTAAAACTTATGTTTTATGTAGAACTGCTGTGTTTATTGTCAGATTAAAATTCTTTCTGCCACTGTGTAAAGTTTATTATTTGTTTGATTTTATGGAACAATTAATCCACAGAATTTTAGAAATTATACATGGTCCATAGAGTGATGGGTAACACAGTGGTGTGAAGAGCAGTAGCAATCGATCCTGCTACCCCATAAGGTTAACTAGTCCTCCATCCACTAGATGGCGTCATTAGTTAAATTAGATGTAGAACAGGTTTTGATGACCTCTGTTTCTGTACAGTTAAATTCGACTCCTGTAATTACTTTTGATCACCCATTATACTTGTAATGATGCTCCAGCTGTTTCAGTTTGAATGTATTTGAAGGAAGATATTATATTTATTAATTGTAGTGCTGTTTTAAGTATTTGATTGTTATTCTTGATTGTTATTATTGTTAGGGTCTGGACCTTAGATTGCCAGGTGATGTATTCGCAAGACTTAACACTTTCTAACGATACTGCTTGATGCTGCTTTCTAAACGATACTGCATCTAACATTACATTGCTAAGAATAACTGTTGGAATCCGATGAGATGACATTTCAGTATATCTGATCTCCTTGATCTGTTTTCATATAGCCCTGTGACTTGATTGAAAAACACGATCATTCTCAACATGTGAAGATGCCATTCTATACGTTTGGATTGGTAAGTTCTACTATTTCTTATTCTGTTCTATTTCATTCTCCCATCTGCCTGTTGAATAGGTTGTTACCAATCAACAATGAAATCTTCAATTTACAACATTTTCCATTTATAATAAATGCGTGCGTCATATATGCTTTCACACATGCATGCAAATGCACTGTAAGCTAATTTTATATATTTTACTATCCTTGAAAATTTTGTCAAAGTGCCCAAGCTTGTAATCTATTTTTAATCAATTTACGCTATGTGTGGTCTTTAAGAGTTACTAAAATACATTGCAAATAATTATTTAAAAACATTATTGTAAGTTGATTTAGAATTTTAGTGTTGTTATATTCTGAAAGGGGCATCACAGATACATTATTAATTAATTCCATGATTGTTGTTTTGCTGATTGTCTCTTATCCAGCAAGGTCCGCAGACACGATGGGACATCATCAAGACATCACTTGCGCAGTGTGCTTCGATTAAGTCAGGTGGTGACCTTCAGGTCTGTATTCACTGCTGTCACCACGCCTTACTTGTATTTGTTCTCATTTTGAAATCTAACGTTTGACATAAACTGATACGCTAAAGTGTTGAGAGTGTTTCATTTTAAATTTGTTATTGGTGTGAATGATAAAAATGATTATATGAAACCCTTTAGTGGAGGAGATAATTATTTGCACTTTCTACTTTAATATCTGCACTTGCCACCTTTAAATCTGCACTTGCCACTTTTAAATCTGCACTTTTGCCACTTTTAAAGCTGCACTTACCACTTTTAAATCTGCACTTGCCACTTTCAAATCTGCACTAACCACTTTCAAATTATTTGCACTTGTCACTTTTAAATCTGCACTTGCCACTTTTAAATCTGCACTTGTACGTCACACTAAATGACTTCTGCAGTCCTCTTGTCTGAAGTTTCTGATGCTCTGATTTCTGCATGTTGACATTAATTCTCTTACTCATTGCCAGCCAACTTGATTTATATGACGTTATTAGCATCTGCATTTATTTCTTTTTGAATTTTTTACAAAGGCTTTTGATTACAAGAAATTTCTTTGTTGTTTTCTTTGCAGAAAATAATACATGCCTACAATAAATTGGTTCAAGGGAATATGGATTTCTCTGGTTTTGACAATTACCTTACAGTAAGTATCATGTAATTTCATAAACACTAAGAACTTCAGCTAATCATTGAATTTGTGTGTAACATCGGATATATGTGAAACCCTTCTTATAATATGCTTTATTATGACACAGATACTGATATAATGGACTTTGGAGCCATCTCTATTTTTTGCATATTTTTGTCCACATTTGGAATTGCCCTCATCACACTCTTTACAGGCATCAACACTCCAGTGGGGTATTCATGGCATAGATTACATGCTCTGTTGATCTGGCAAGACTATAATTATGTGCAATGGGATTCTTTAAGTACTCTGAGACTACTGCCCCATCTACCAAAGGAACTAAGCAGATTAAATGCAGTACAGGCTGTTGGACTTAAATTGGCACCTGTGGTACTGATTGGCAGAGGAAAAAAATTACTGATGGGTGAAAGACAGAAATTACTGATTGACAGAGGGAGAAGGCACTGATGCTCTAAGGCCACGTGATTGTTTGGCGGTGTGTGTATTTGCAGTTTCTGGATATTGTTAACTTGAAATGTTTTATGTATTTAAAGAAATTTGACAACATAGATGGAACAGAAACTGCCGAGACGCTTCACAAAATGGCTCAGCTGGCCGTTGAAGTTGACCATTTGTGTTCCAAGGTTAGTCTTGTCTTATCCCTCTCAGTCCTTCTTTCTGTCTTGCTCTCTCTTGACTCTGTCAACTACCTCTGTGTTTATCCATGTCCTATATATCTCTTTCGATATCCCTTTTTTTCTTTTCTATCTGATTCTTTGTCTCATTTAGTCACAAGCTTTGTGCTTTGCTGTGTTCTTTGTTGCATTGTCTCATTCATTCATTCATTCAGTGCGATTAATTTATGTAGCACCTTTTAAGGTAACTACTCTGGAGCACTATCGGTCAAGCCCCGGATAAAAAGAACAGACTTGAAAGGGTATAATAAATTTCGTTTATTGAGATTTGAGATGCATGTTGAAATACCGCAACAAGTTACTGGCAGCAAAATAGTTCCCCAAGTAATCTCTACAGAATGTTCACTGTTCAGAAACCTGTGCACAGATTTGTTGATGGTCCAGCAATTCTATGCTCACTCAGGTTTCTGAACTTAGTGTACAGACATTTCGGGAACTATATTATTTGAGCATTTTTTTAGTAGGGCCACTGAATGAGCTATTTTGCTGCTTTATTGTCTTGTCTGTTGTCTGAGGCGATTTTTCTTTGCTCTTAGCCAATTCCAAAACTTGAACGACAGAAAGACCAGGCGATAACGTTGTCACAACATCAGATCGCTTGTCTGTTGGCCAATGCTTTTTTCTGCACTTTTCTTGGTAGAAATGATGGCAGCCAAAACTCAACTTACCCATCCATCAACTTCTTTCGGTAAGAAAATTCACTGCTCTGCATATATGATGTCAGCATAACAATGAGATAGATTGTCGGTAACTGTCAAGAGTTTCTTCCGGGCCATTCACATCAATCAGCTCCATGTCTTCCGGTCTCTGTTCCAACTTTCCGACATAGCCAATGCCATCTCCAGCCATGATAATACAACTTCACTCTTCCCTGGAAGGATGATCGAAATTACTTAACCAGCATCCTATTTAAAATAATATATTAACCCTGGTAGTTAGAGCCTTAGTTATCTCAGATATCCACAGCTGTTTACACTAACCATTAGCACATGGTATTTGTAAGCAGTAAAGCCCCTGTGTCATTCCTACGCCAGCCAATAAACGAATATTTAATTGAATTTACCGATTAATATCTGGTTATCAATAATTAAATTTTTTAAATTATAAAATATGTTTTCTGGACTTTGACAATGTTCTTAGATGCTACTTGCTGTAATTCTTGTAGTATTGTGACACTTTCTTTTCAGATTATTTGGGTCGGGCAAAATGATGAGATACGGGAGACTGAAGAACAGGTCGAGTGCGATGGTCAACAAACTCCGCTGCCTATTTCACTACTTCAAAAGAGTAACGACATGCAGTCAGTTTAAATTCAAATATTTGACCAAAAATAACAGCTGCAAGAAACCTAGAAATGAGAGCAAGTTTTGAGGCGAATGCTTGTGTACATGTTGAAGAATTTTGCGACAATTATATCAGGTAGTCCCTCTTCTTCCTTCACTTCTCATAAGCTGCTTCTTATTGCAGGGACTTGCACACTGGGAGCTCTTCTGAACGGTTCGTCCTACTTGAGAGATGGCGCTTTATAAGTGGTTAAACGCAATGCAATACCAAATGAAATGAGAATTATGTCCTTCAAATGACTTCTATGTATGCATGCCCCAAACTTTCGTATAATTACTTGATTTTTCTTATTACTTTGTGAAGGATAATGACAAAAGTCAACTCAGTCTTTCCATTCGCTAGGTGTCATTGATAAAATTAGCAGTATTATAGATTGCTGCTTTGCGTGGCTGTCATATAGTTAAATTCGACTCGTGTAATAACTTGCAGGCATCCATTTATTCTATGACTTGTAATAATTATACTGTGGTGCGTCAGTTTGAATTGGTAATAAGCATGAATATATGAGACGGATCTTCAAGTTAATCCACCTCATGGTGTAGCCACTTTAAAACACAAAGTTGTAGTTTGCATGATGTCAAAAGAAAATGTTATGACGTAGTTCCATGTGCAGTGAGTTAACCAAAAGGTGTGTTAAGTTTATTATTATTATTATTACCGAAATTTGATGCCAGCATGGAACCTGACAATTTTTTGCTCAGAAGTGCACACACGTGTCTTGATGCCACAGTTGCAGTTGTACTGCAGAGCAATTGTGCGGAAAGGACTTGCTCAATGTTCGTACGCAGTGACTCCCCGGACAAGGGTCGAACTCGCTAGCTCAGCACGTACTGAACGTTACGGGCTGACCGCTCTAACCGATCGGCCACTGTGCCACTAAAAATATCTGTGAGACATCGCTCCACTTTACATTGGGGGCGGAATGACTGTTAGCCGTAGCATACATGTAGGTGAATTGACTGTGTATATATTTATAAGATCTCATTTAGACTACGGTATAACTAAGACAGAATGGAAATTGTGTGGGATTCGAGGATCCAGCGCTGATATGTTTTGCTTGTGATATCTTTGTGCAGCGTTCATTTCGAGAGTAAATTTTTATTCAGATTCTAGAGCTACTGATGTCACTCATAGTTTAATATCTTCATCGTTTCTTCCAGTGCCATCCGGAAAAGTTACATTCCATCGTCAGGTTTTGAAGGATACACATGTACCGAAGTGGAGTGAGTCGCAAAAACAGCTGCCTGAATTGCATGTGGCTTCCAAAGGCTGCATTGAGGAGGAAGACGGACTTCTCCAGGTATTGCTTGCTCTCCAATTTGCACGAGATCAGTAAACCTTTTGACAGTTTTGCATATGTATTCAGTGAGCCTTGTTGATGATAATGCCACTTTTGCGTTGGCTTTTCACAAGTGACGATATGTCAAGATGGTGATCACCAGATCTTCCATACTGTAAATTCAGGTTTATATTAATATTTTGTAACCTTTAGTATAATTGAAGATACTCATACAACGATGTGTGTATTGTCCAATGGCCAAGTATTTAATTAACTACCTGTTTAACATTTGCAACCTAAATTTGACTTATGCATTGATATATATGTTTATGGGTAATTGGGTATGTATATGGATGAGTACATATGCTATTTATAGGTATGTAAAGCATGCATGGGTATGTATGATAATTTACAAATAAGTATCTAAATATTTGTCTAACCTCACAAAGCACCAGAAACATTGTGCTCGTATTTATCTAATTGATGCTCTGTGATATAATTAATTAATTACTTATGATATTAAGAACGTGCAACTGATATTGATGATGTTCTAGGCAGACTTTGCTAATAAGAATGTTGGTGGTGGAGCATTGGCGACGGGTTGCGTACAAGAGGAGATTCGTTTTATGATCACACCAGAACTCATCTTGTCGCGTCTCTTCACAGAAGTCTTAGATCCCAACGAATGCCTCATTGTGACGGGTTGGTTTTATCGCCTTGTGTTTCGTATCGTATCATTAACTTATATAGCACCGCTCATAGTGGCCATTCAGTGGAAAAGGAGATGCAGCAGAAGACTGTGAAGGAATGGAGGATGTTTTGTTATCTCTATTAGCGGAATACGCTTTTTAAGAACTCATGTAATGTAGATCTCCGATATTTCTCAGCCCAAAACAACTGCCACATGAGGTTTATGTTACATTATATTTATGTGTTTCAGGATGTGAGACATTCAGCACGTATTGTGGTTATGGAGATTCGTTTGAATGGGTTGGAAACTATGACGACCAAACGCCAAGGTTTGCACAAATTAACTTAACTGCATTTACCTAGTAAGTAATGCATATCATCAGTCAAACAAAACATATAATACAGGTTAGCAACTTGTCCAGGTTCTCTACACAGTGTCATGAGATAGATTCGAACATGCGACCATCCGGTTGGAAGGTACAGAAAAATACTGCAGTACTACCTTATCTGCTCTAAATTTAAATATTCCAGATAAGTGATATTATTTAAGCTCAAATGGATATTTGCTCAAAATCGTGTCTGCTTTAATATTCCAGATATGTGATTTTATTCAGGCTTAAGTGAATATTTGCTCAAAATCATTTTGTCTGCTAGTTTTGGCATTGTCAATTCAAGAGTATTGATGTGGATCTTCGTGATAAAGGACTATTGAGTGTTCCACTGTATTGAGCTATTAGTATTATTATGTTGGTTGCAAATGGAGAAATAGGCAGCAATTTATGTGATTGTGTTTTTGTTTGGATAGAGATGAATTTGGTCGGAAATTGACGCAGGTCGTGATGATGGACGCTATTAAACTACAGAAGACGGTTGAACAGTTTACAGAAAGACTTGTCTGCCGTGAACTCACAAAGGTATTGCAGATTAAACTGTTTCTTCAAAGTACATTGACTAAAGCCACAAGAAAGAACGACAAATCTATGGCAGCTTAGAATCAGATTTTAAATTTGGCACGTACAATAAGCATTTTTGATATGAATTAATCAACAGAATCATATTTACTTCCTTTTTGTTATATCGCAATTTTATATCTATATAGGAGGGCAATTGATGTAAATCCATTTAAAGAATGAAATTACATTCAGCTCATTGCCAACCTGCCGTAAAATAAGCGAATATGTGTATTATATATTGTTAAAGTTTTAGCTGATAAAAGTCATTTAATGTAATGCTGTAACAGTTTTTAATGTGTTTGGTTATGTCAGTTGAGCATATTAATATTCAGTAAGTAATGGTGTTTGGCGATATGATGATGAATGACATTGCATTAAATATAAATTCTGTTCAATGATTTTAAATCATTTGTCGTTTTTTTTGTGAAATTTTTTTTTAACTTCTGTATTGTTACTTTACATTGACAATAGACATGTGTGAATTGTTTGAACTGTAGGCGTACTGTGCATTTGACTGCCCCACAATAAAAGAAGATGTTGAGTTATCAGCCGTTGCTACCGGTAACTGGGGTTGTGGTGCCTTCAGAGGAGACAAGCAGCTCAAATGTGTGTATAGCATAATTGACATAATTATTGATAATAAAATTGGCTTTCATTGCATAGTGATTTTCTCCGTAATTTTTTTATTTTATATTGAATTCAGTGATGTAAAACTAGTATGAGATTGTGTTTGTCATATCTATGAATCAATTGAAGGAGGCACTGTGTTTGCATTGAAACATGGCTATGAGATTTGAATATCAAATCACTCATGGTTGAACATGTTAGATACTCTTGTCGTGCAAGCTGTCCGATATATTTTAATAAACAATTTTTCTACTGAGAAAAATAATTTGCTCGACAGTATAGTAGTTTGTGTGTTAGACTCTCAATTGAGAGTTCAGAGGTTAAATTCTCTGCCAGAGCAGAAATTTGGTTTGCTACTTGTGCTCCACCTATAAAACTCATTTACAATGAGTACATCACCACACACTGTGGGAAGATGTGGCGCCACGGGAGAGGACTGACCATTTGCCGTTGTATTCCAAGGCTAAGAAAAGTATGTCATTAGCACTTGGTAACCATAGCTGCCTCAGATACTAGAGAGCCTGTTATCCTTCTTTTAATAAGCTACATTTGTGTCTGTGTTCAGCTCTGATTCAGTTAATGGCCGCTGCTGAGGCAGGGAGAGACGTCTGCTACTTCACGTTCGATGATGTCTGCCTGGTGAGAACACTGCACCAGGTGCATGCGCTCCTTCGAGACAACTCTCTTCCTGTTGGTATGTGTTCAGTCGGTTGTCGTCTGCGCCTCTGGTGCTCCCCTTAAGTTTTTCGTGTCCCAACGCTATTACTTTTCATCACTTTGGGTATTCAGGACCTCAGTGGCGTCACTAGCATTGCTGTCCGGTAATAGCAATCATAAATTCGACATTTCTACAGTGCCCACAGAAGCAAAGTCATGGGAACCAGCTTATTCATAGGGACTTATTTAAAAAGAAATTGATAGGCAAGGGATCAAGATCCAAGCAAACAGACAGCTAGGTTGGATATTGTTTTGAGTTGAAACAGGGTAATGGTAACTTATGGTGTCATCCCACAGACTTTCTCCTTTATCTGACCATGCAGAATCATCATTTGAAGCATTATTGTTTATTTGGTGATAATCCTGGTACTGACCAGAGCCTATTTGAAAGTTTAAAAAAATTAACATAGAGTTTCAGCTTGAGCTAAATTGATAGTGCATGGATGCTGTACATAAGAAAAATGATTTTGCTGTTTGCTGTTATTTGTAGTAATAATAATTATTTTAATATAAATAATAAATAACTACTGTCACTCCTCTGAAGGTGTCACCCAGTGTGGCTCGCTGAGTGAACATATGAGTCTGAAGTCTATGTAATTTTATTCGCTGCAGTCAGTAATAGATACTTATAATAGATACTTATAATAGATACTTATAATAGATACTTATAATAGATACTCATAATAGATACTCATAATAGATACTCATAATAGATACTTATTAGGCGTTTTGATCAAGAGTTCAGATACGTGATGACAAAATGTTCTGTTCCGATACTACAGTGGATGCATTGAACTGTGGTAGGCCTACATCTGTGAAGATTGTCTGCTATGTATCTGTTTACTGTGATAGCCCATGAATTGCTTTTAAGTTATCTTGTTTTCCAGGTGAGATTTATAAAATGATCCAGCACTACAGGCGACACATGGAACAACAGAAGAAGTGGAATCAGCCACTCTTTGCTTATCTCCTGCGACATATCCAATCGGGAGTCTTGACATCCTCACCAGAGCGGACAGACGATGACTCGTCGAGAGACACACCCTAGCAACGAATGAAGTGATTGTCTAACTACTTGTAGCCATCTGAACTGTCGAGTTATTGGATAAATTTTAGCTATACACAAATTTAATTAAGGTGTAATGGCTTGACTGTTTGTGATATTAGTACTGGGAACAGAGAATCTAAGATTTAGTTTTTAATTGAAATGGAACTCTTTAAAAACTGAACTATGCTGTTAGTGATTTATTTTACACAGTCATAATAAATTGGTATATGACTAGTTTGAATGTAATGCCTGTACAGTTTCTGTTAAGAGCCTTAATGCTCTGTACAGGTTCTGTTAGGATCGCAGAAGGACGACAACAAATCTATCATCCCGATGATCTAATTTATGATTCTAAAGTTGTCGCAATGATCGTATTCCTTCCTTCCTACTGGAACATTGACTTAAACTCTTTAATTTACATAATATGTAACTGGCAATACTACTTTTTCTGTAATCAGTTGCAGTTTGTAAATCAATATTTTTATTTCTCGTTTAGAAAACTTGTTGTACTTGTTCTTCTCCAAATGCTATAAATACGTGAACAAATGCAGTTGTTATATTTATTTTGTTGCATTGAATGTTAGTAAATATGACTTTGAAATGGTTTCATGTTCATGTGTTTGCAACTTTTTTTAAAAAGGTTCTTGGACTTCAGCTTGTATATTACGAGATAGTGTAAGTGTTGTCAGGGCCGTACCGAGGGAGGGGCCAGCGGGGCCCGGGGCGCAAATGTGGAATGGGCCCAAATTTCAGGATGGAATAACTTATTAGTCCATAAAGTGCACTATTTTATGGTAGTGATTCAGCTGATAATTGCCTTTATCCAATTCAAGAACTGCAGTAAAAATCATCATATGCCCAATTAGCAATGTAACAAAAGCTACCTTAAAATTGTGTACTCTCGTGCCAATGATGATTAGACCGGATGTATGGAGCTCCTCTGCATCTTAATAATCGGACTTTTAATGGCATTAAATTCACTTGTATTAATTATGGTAACTAATTGGGTAATCGACGATTGTCACCATGTATCTACATGTAGCCTAAGCCTACTATAAATACAGCATGATAATACATGGTAATGACGTAAATCCTATTTAAAAGCACCATTTTAGTTTTCATCCTGTTTTGCACTAGAAATGAGCATTACGGTACAGAATGGATTGATTTAATATTGTACTATCAAGTACTTATCGATAACTTTGCAGTACAACTCTACCTATTTAATAGCGTATGATGTATACAGAGTGAGTACGTACTACAACTGCAATTGGGTATTTAAGCAAACATAAACTATTTACACATACTATATAAAATTAAATCAGACATCATCATAATACCTACTAAAATAATTATTTCTAGTGAATTAATTTTAATTTAAACCAGAATCAAAACAAAGCACACATAATTGAATTTTAGAGCGTTTAAAGCTATGCACATGAAATTGTTAAAATTGTAAACAGCAAATTGTTAAAAGTGGATTTATAAAATAATAACTAAGAACGTCAAATCAATTCAACAGGTGGCAGCTAATGGTGCTAGTTTTGGTTCACAACGTATTGTGACCTTTGATTAAACAATGAAGGTCCGTGGTACATGGAATTTCCAATTGGCCAGCAAACAGGCAAAATAGCATAAGCTGAAAAAAGTTTTTTATATAGCAAAACCTTCAACCTACCCCCACCCTACACAATATAACGCTAACAAAACCGGAACCCACCCACCTACCCCTTGAGCGTTATATAATATGTGAACGGCCCCTAAGTGTTGGTGAATAATAATAATAATTTTTATTAATACTATTATTATTAATATTATCATCATCATCATCATTATTATTATTATTATTATTATTATTATTATGTCACATATAGTATTATTCATCATTGGCATTGCCAACGGATCTGTCATCAGGCTATCTGGGTCGCCGCTTGTCAGTGGATTGTAATCTTGACATAGTGCCCTGAAGAGCCACCGCCTTGAAACGTTGGATCAATGCCGACAAGTTCTGGAAAAAGAAGTTTGTCTCTCGGGTGTCACCGGTAGTTGTCAAAAGTTGGCGTCCAGTCTCAGATTTTATTATAAAATTTTTATTATTATTCTTCTTCTTTTGGCTGTGTATACTACGAAGGTACCAAAGCCGTCAGAAATTGTTTGGGTTCCCCACACAAGACATCGAATAGCGGCAACATACGTGTGGCCTTTAAATAGCGTCAATTTGCAGCGTTTAAATGGTGTCTGTTTCCGTTGCTTCAGTTTAGCATTGAATTATCTTTATCATTATTTGTATTGTTGTTGTTGCTGTTATTATTATTATTATTATCATTTTTTTATGCCCTGAGGTACTTCATTCCCCCAGGGACTTAGAGATTATTAATATAGATGATGATGATGATGATTACTATTATTATTATTATTATTATTATTATTATTATTATTATTATTATTATTATTATTATTATTATTATTATTATTATTATTATTATTATTATTATTATTATTATTATCATCATCATCATTATTATTATTATTATTATTACTATATTATTATCATTATAATTACTGTTATTATTATTATTATTATTTAATTGAGTGCACGAGTGTTTATATTGTTTGGTTAAACTACAGCTGCACAAAAGAGCCTCTGAAGGCAACTGCGTTATTATTATTATTATTATTATTATTATTATTATTATTATTATTATTATTATTATTATTATTATTATTATTATTATTATTGCTACAATTAGACCTACAATTATTATTAGTGGTATTATTATTGACAGAGATTGTAAGTGATATTTCGCATAATAATTATGTTCTTATGCACTGTATATTTAAGATGTAATGGCCAACTGCGTATTCAGCTGTTCTTTATTTAAAAAAATCAATGTTGGCTTATACAACGATCACCCATTGGCGCTGGAACTCGCCTCCAAAAGCCCGAGGACCGTGGTCGAACCAGCGAGGACCAGTGTTAGCGCTGTTCCGACAGCGCTAACACTGGTAATGTTTTCTTTTCTTATCATATCTTATCGGAGTGATGATGGGTCACGGAACAGGACAATTAATGAAAAAGCGATTGACGTTTTTCAATCCTCGGCTCGACGGACTTCGCGGCAGATTGAACTTCTGAAAGGATGCCAATTGAGCAACTCGGCTAACGACCAAAGAACATTGATGAACAGATCTTACTATTGTTGTTCCCTATTAGTAATGTTGCTCCTCTGAATGTAACCATGACACGGGAGGGGAGTAAACCCGTCTCCGCTGTTTGTGCATTGGAAGAATCCTACCTCCAGCTTTTTAACGTTGGTTTCTGGTTGGGTAGCCGGCCCTAAGCTTATTCCTGTCATGGGTCCCACGATATTTTAAGTTAGTAATTAAATTGGGCTGCTTACAAACAATAAAAGCATGCGACTGAAGTTTCATGGAGTTAATTCTGTAGCCTAAATAAGACCAGCTGTAGATTGTCAGAAAGATATATAGTCCTAAGTTTATATAACCTCTGCAAGATTATATTTTTTAGAGATGACGTGGGATTGATATGCGACCTAATATCCTGCTTTAAGTGTTGGATTAACAGAGGCGATTTCTTAGTGAACAAAAGGCCAAGCAAAAAACATCTGGCCTACAAATGTTTGAAAAATGCAGACCCTGTGTAGTATTGCATTGTATTTACAGATATTGTCTATCTATAGCGACTCTCACAGTACAGTACAACCTAATCCAAGGCGCTCCCAGTGCAAGAGGCGTTGCGGGAAAATAAGTTGTAAGAATGCGGGCAGAAACATTATTGCGGCTATATTGCCTATCTTATAATGCCTGTAAGTGGCGAAGACCGCCTGTTAATGGCTGTTATAGAAACGTGACCATTCAAATAAATGTAATACGCAGTTTAAAAAGTTCCAATTGTGAATTAGATTTGCAAGTGGAGGCCGATATTAATTGCAATAAACAAGGCAGGGCTGGTAAAGAGTTGGCCAAACATTTAGATAAATAACGATTATTTAGATAAGCATTTAGATAAATGAGGGCTAACCGAATATATATAGAAATGTTGCGCAGCGCATGTTATTCGACCCGTTAATTAATAAGCAACTGCAACAGGCCCCAGATCGTGGCTCGCATCACTCCTTGTACTTGTTATTAATAGAAAACTTCTATAGCGGCTCAGAAAAACCAACCCGAAATAAAAATGGGTCTATCAACGAAGTTCGGAAACATTAGGACTTTGTAGGCTGAACCGTTCTTACATTTCTAAGCTCCGCGTGTATATTCTCAATGCGAATACCCGACTAATTTATAGAATTCCAAATATGTGGTCACGTCTCTTCCTTCATTCCTGAATCCCTTCACTGGCTTCCTGCCCCTCAACGCATTCGTTCAAGACCCTTGCGTTGATGCGTAACTGTCTCCTTGGGTCTGCCCAGCCTATACCTTCAGACTCTCTGCACTATATATAGGGTCCTCTCGATTCCTCACCGGGTTTCCCATCGTTCCTCCGCCCGCGGACTTCAGGTGCTTCCCAGCATGCTCTCTGCCACAGTCCAATCCAGGAGCTTCGCCTACGTGGGTCCCACCAGCTGGGACAGCCTCCCCTTTCCTCTTCGGAAGGAGCTGCTCACGCTCTCTGCCCTGCTGCCTTCCGGAAGCGCTTGAAGACTTTCCTCTCTTTTCTCCTCTTTAACTGTGTGTCGAGTCGTGAGCGCCTATGATTAGAGTGGCGCTGTGTAAGTGCTCCATTACATTACATTACACTACAATTCAAGCGATGGCAACATTGGAAACGGTAAATTCTGCGTTTGACATGTTGCCAACACGGAATACATACATGTAGCCTACATAAACGAATTATAGCTCTAAATGTTAGTTCTGCGCTGTCATAAATCGTGTACGCTGACATAAATCGTGCACAGAAGACTATAAGCTCAAAACAAGAACACGTTTTATGCATGATGCGGCCAAACCTGTTAAGATGTGAATTTCAGGAAGCACGGCCCAGAAGCAATGATACCCTACTGCATCCCCTCTCATGGGGTATGCCAGGGAGCTAAGCGACCCGATATTGACCTATAGCTGCGAGACGCCCACAATCTGAGAGGATGTTTCTTGGCTATCTAAGCGCACGTGGAGAGTGATACACGCATCGTAAGAGGAATAGACGCCACAGTCAAGACCCGCCATATAGAAGAGCCGACACGAAGGCCAAGTAGTGTAAATATAGGCCTAGCCATCGTCCGTTCTAAAACCACTGCACAGTGGTCCCCGGTAGCAGAAGGTAAAAGGAGTCTGTGGAACATCCACACAAACACGAACAGACAGACACATACATAAACAGATGCACACATACTTATACGAACGGTATATACCCGCGTAGGCCTTGTTTGCTTTGCTTTGGGATTACTATCGACGCGGAGGTGTGTTCGCCACGGCCGACTTTTCACCAATCGTTGGCTCGCCCGACCGAGCTAAGGCGATGCAAGGCTGAAAAGCCGGCCTCTGCTGCCTCCGTCAGGATTTTTGATCAATCGACTGCGTATCAGTGAGTTTTTTTTCTTTTCTGATTACTTTTGCGATGATTGCGTAACGAGCTGCTGCTTATTTAGGAAAATTAACCATTGGACTGGGCGTAGTTATTCGGTGGATGGAGCTGAGCTAATGTAGGCTACCGTAGACTACGATTGACGGCAGCCAATCCACACATAAGTCCTCCTTCGACCTGTTCTGTTTCATCTAGCTTACAAGATACAGCAAAAGCCAAACGTCAACAGTAATAGAATATCTTATAGTTTAATTTTTCAAACTGACAAACTGTAGTATGATTTTGTAATTGTAATTGAAAACTTATATAGCGCCATTCGTAATCAGAGGCGCTCACGACTCAACACAAAGCTAGGCGGAGAATAGGGAAAGGCTTAAGGCGCTTGCGGAAGGCGGTAGAGGTAAGAGAGACCAGCTCTTCCCGAAGAGAAAGGCGGATGATTATATGTACAGTACTTAGTGAACGGATGATGATAAGTTATTATTACATAAGTCGAATTAAATTGTCGATTATCATGCAAGCAGTCCTTAATGCTATAACTTTGATTTATCTACGCCGCTGCCTAGCGAAAGAGGGTCTAGTCAACCTCGGAAGTAGCGGGATAGAACTCGGTTCCTCTGCTCAGAACACCATTGCTGTACGAACCCATGCAATCCCCCTCACGTACTGTTGATGCACGTCCTCACATCGAACCATTTGAACAAGATATGCACAAAATTCAATAGCAAAGAGGTGAGCTATGCTGGCACTAGGACCTATGCGTAGGCCTACAATGGAAGATCACGTGATAGGCCTACTCGACAGAAAATGTAAAACCTTGTAACGTTAGCTACCGTATATATATATATATATATATATATATATTGTATTGTATTGTATTGTATTCAGTTTATTTTTATACTTGATCAAATATCTTCTTCAATAACTTCGGGGCGCAGCCAAAATTGTATTAGAATGACTTTTCCGATTGTGTTGAATGGAAGGAGCGGCGTTATATATATATATATATATATATATATATATATATATATATATATATATAGAGAGAGAGAGAGAGAGAGAGAGAGAGAGAGAGAGAGAGAAAGAGAGAGATTGCACTAGCGCTGCTAGTTGGCCTATCATCAGCAATAATTATATTGCTGATGATAGGCCTACGCTGTTTTATAACAGTTCGGAAGTTCTGAAACGCGCCACTGTTATTGGCGCACAGTTGGTCCATTAAATTACAATCACAATGCATGTATAAAGATGCTTAACGCACTGATTCGTCGAAAGAACAAGCGACCCTATTCTTGACGCTATGTGTGTCCTTCACTGTTCAGCACTTTGGTGTCTGTCTGTCTCACTCTGTCACTCTCTGTTTCTCTCTCAATCAACCATGGCCACGGACTTCATATCGGTCAGTACAGCCAAATTAGCAGCACTATTAAACTTCTCAGATTCGATTAGGCCCTACAGTTAAATGCCTCGACTTTATGACAAGCATGTCACGTCAAACGGTTCACCGACAAAAGGTTTAAGATAAGTGGTTCGCGAACAAAAGATTCAGAACTTAAAAAGTTATTATCCGCCCACTGTCTTCAGTCAAATAAAAGTTGGACTAATGAAAGTAATTCTTCCTAAATAGATGATAATTATACAGGTGAAAATAACGCTTGTTGAAATAGAAGTTGAATAATTGAAAAGAAATCTTGCTTAAATAGAAGTTGCTGGTTACATCAAAATTATTCTTGCTGAAATAGAATTCGACCAGCATGGATTACTATCACAATCCAACTTCTATTTTAACGAATGCAATGGGCGAATACAACCTTCCGTCCGGGGACCATTTTGTCATCAACTATTTGTCGGCGAACCATTTTTTGTCGTGGGACTATGAAAAGTGAGTTTAGGGTAACGTGCTATAATAAGGAAACGTTACATTATCATCGTCAATCCAACTTGCATTTTTGCGAATACAATTGTCGAATAATAACTGTTTGGTCATGTATATGTGCATAGGCCTATATATATATATATTTATATATATATATATTTTTATATACCACATGGAGTTTAAGTACTTCGAGTGAGCTTGTCTCATGCAAATATATCGAGCAAGGTCCGCCACATGACATTCAGCTGAAAACGAACGTTGCTTAGGCTGTATAGGTAGACAGAAGGCTGTTATCGCGAGTCACGTGGATTCATGTTGATATTAACATCTTATGTACAGGAAATCATCGGAGTACTCGAATGTCTAGAAAGGAATCGAATCCATTCGCTATCGAATCGGTCGCAGTTTCAATCGATGCAACCACGCAGGTTCGTCGATTCATGGCTAAAAAAATAATATAGTGAAGAACAAAATATGCATATTAGTATGATCAAAACTTCTAAAGCGCCACTCGAAAGCCAAGAAGCGCAGGCACAAGATTAATCCCAAGCTTATTCAAAACGACTTATTATTTTTTGTACTGAATGTTAGGATGTATGATGTTAATCAAAGTATCTCTGCTGATGTAAAATTAATCATCGTCAAGTCTCACCTTTTCAAAAACTCTTACCCAGACTCACATGATCATCCACTCTCCAATCGTCGACCAAAGCGACACTCCCTTAACAGCTACTCTGCCATCTCTGACCCTCTGGAGACCCGATTCTGACCTTCCTTTGACTACCCTTTTGACAACCCATTTGACGCAGCGTTCGTGAATAAGCTGGTGTCCTGCGCTTAGCCTTCGAGTGGCACCTTAGAAGTCTGAAGATTACGATTACGTCTTCTGGCTAATTTGCAGCCATATTTTCTTTACAGCTTTACGAATATTGCTCGTTGAAAATCCATTTCAATCTTTTCTAATCGTTTTTACGACTTGCTTGGTACATTAGATCTTTTCGCTTCGTCAGTGCAGGTGTACTTTCCCACGCATGTAACACCTGGCGGCGAAATCGATAAGTAATTCCTAAGCAAAAAACCGATGTTAGGACAGAGGTCTAAACTGGATGCGACAAAAGATACTAGGTATAAAACGAATGAGAGATAGCTGTGTACACATGCGAGACTTCGGTTTGACGTCGGGGACTTATCTATTTTGCTGTGATCTACTTAGGAATAGGTCAGCTATGATTAGGAATGCAGCGCAACGCGCTTTCGTGCAAGAATTGTCTTGTTAAAGCGCACTATAAATGCTTAGTTGTATTGTATTGTATTGTAACTTGTAAGTATAGTTAATGATTATAGTCTCAACAGATGTTTCCGCGGCGAACGCTGTTTCTCCATGTAGCACGGCTTTGGAATATCATATTGTTTTCCATCGCATAGTCTGGCGTCTCATCCATCCATACATACATGTACATCCAAACTTTCATTCATCCATACCTACATTCATGCACGAATCCATTCATCACTCTTACTCGAATCTGTTTGTATCCTCCACCCATCTACTCATACATACGTACTCATGCATTCATCCAACATTTCATCCATCCTTTCTTTCATCATTTATCCATTAATCATTCGCTACTATCTTATGATCACATGCATGAATGCACACGTACTCTGTTCAGCTATATATATATATATATATATTTATATATTAATAATTAATACATAAACCGTTTATCAATAGATCAACACAGAACTATCGGGTGGCTTGCTGACGATCATCCTACAGCGGGCAGTTCATCTGATGTCACTGAAAGACAGCGCGATCACAGCGACATCTCTAGACCAACGGCAGGATGATGAGGATCCTCTTCCATCATCGATTCCAGCCGCAGCAACCTCCTCCAGTCGGGCTCTGCTATCTTCCGTCTGCTCCCTGTGGGCGCAACTCATGCCACCGAGAGACCAGCTGCTGAAACCCATCCCCTACCACTGCGACCGACAACAACAACAACTCAATGGTCAGTTACCACAGATGAGCTAAGGTTAGGTTGTTCGCTCATGAGCACGTGATACCAGGAAGTGTAGAAATTAAAATTATGCTGGTTCCGCTGTTATAGTTCCAATTGTGCTATTACTTTCAATTGTGCTATAATCCTGCTTTGCTTTTGTTTCCAGTTGTGAGGGTTCCCGCTACTACGTTAAATTGTGCTGGTTTCCGCTTTTAGTTCCAATTGTGCAGGTTCGCACATTTGCCGCCATTGTGCTGGTCCCATTACTACTGAAATTATTGTTGATCCAATTGTGCTGTTTCCCGGTAAATGGCGGTATTGGTTCCAGTTGTGCTGGTTTCTCAATTGGATCCAATTGTGCTGTTTCCCGGTAAATGGCGGTATTGGTGCCAATTGTGCTGGTTTCTCAGTTGGATCCAATTGTGCTGTTTCCCGGTAAATGGCGGTATTGGTTCCAGTTGTGCTGGTTTCTCAATTGGATCCAATTGTGCTGTTTCCCGCTCGCAGCTCCATACATGTACATTTACTGGTCTCCCCATTACTTGAAATGGTTTTATTTCCTGTCATGACTTCTAATTGCCTTGGTTCAACCACCTTCTGAATTCGTTCGTTTTTGCTGACTTAAAGGCGGAAGAATAGGATATGATAGTTTGCAGCCAAACATCCCGCACGCGACCTCCTCGAATCTCCAGTGGGACGATGACTCAGAGAGCATTACTAACCGGAACAACATGGCAATGCTTCAGTTCCCTTCCACGCTATAATCCAATTAAATTGCCCCTTTTGTCTCTTCTTACAAAGCTGCTGTCTTCACAGGGCATCTAAAGAATGGAGAAGTTCCGACGGTAGCAACAGAGACTTCGACAGTTGAAGCAGACGACGCCGGCAGCAGTAGTACCAACACAGCATGCCCTCGGTCCCCATCCGAAGCAGCCGTGAGAAGCGTGGACCCAGTGGAGCCTCGCCTCTTTCGCCGTCGTTGGCTCATCGTTCTCCTCTTCGCCACGTACTCAGCCACGAACGCTTATCAGTGGTTGCACCTCGTCATTATCGGCGACAAGCTCATGATCTACTATAATGCCAGTCTCCCGGACTCCGACCTAGAAGAGAGCGTGGCCGTTGACCTCCTATCAATGATCTACATGATCGCCTATATCCCCCTTATTTTCCCAGCCACTTGGCTCCTCGATCGAAAGGGTCTCCGGCTGACGGCCATTCTCGGCTGCCTGCTCAACGCCGTCGGGGCCTGGATCAAGTGCGGCGCTGTTGGTCCGGACAGGTTCGGTCTCTTGTTCTTTGCTCAGACCATCTGCGCCATCGCTCAGGTCTTCATTCTAGGAATTCCCACTCGACTGGCAGCCGTCTGGTTCGGAGCCAACGAGGTCTCCACCGCTACGGCCATCGGAGTCTTTGGAAACCAGGTAGCTACGTGTGTGTATGCATGTACCAACACGGTATGTTATATGCCATCATCAGACTATGTATTTCGTGTGTGACAGAGCTTTGCTGTTATCACACGCGTCCAGATATAGAAACCAGCTGCGATATAAGCAACAGCGGAGGGGCCAACAGGGTGTGGTGTGGGACTTGGGTAGCACAGATACCCTAAGACGGCTGTACGACAGAGTAAGCCCAGGCCGCCATTTTAAGTCTAAAATAAGCCTGAAGCGAGTAGGTGCGTGCACCAAAGCCTAGGTGTCCCATCCGAAAGGGGGTTGACATCAGGAAGGGCATCCGGTTGTAAAGGCATTTGCTCCAAACTTTTCAATGGATCCCAAGTACACTTTTGAGGCAGATTCAAGTACCTGGTATACCTCCATATATTAGGGAGCAATTCAAGCCTGAAGGATATATATGCATTATATGACTATATATATATCGCATTTCTTTCAGTCTAAGTATCACCAACCGTTTCAGATTCTGTCTCCTTCCCTCTGCTTTTCTTCTTTTCGCAACCCGCTCTTGTAGTCTCACTTCAACCTACTTCTGCAAATTAAGCTGCTCTAGTCGTGAACCGTATCTTCGATTATAGCCTATTCTTACGTAGCCAGAGCACAACACCAGCTTATTGCCAAGCGCTGAACTATGGCTTGTTTTTCAAATATGCATATGCACGAACCCATTTGTGTGCACTTATGTTATGTTATGTTATGTTATGTTGGTATACACGCATGCGCATCAGTACATGTATTCATCTTTACAAATAATTTTTCAAACTTCCCACATAATTTTATTGAACCATTGGTGTTATTAAGTTTGATGATCAGCTGTTGATGGGTTCTATGTATATTGGTAGTCAGTGTAATTACAGCTATAGTTACTATACGTTGATCAGATTGGCAACGCCCTTGGGTTCGTCATTCCACCTGCCATCGTCAGCTCAGATGAATTCAATGCAATCGGTCAAGGTCTTAGTATCATGATGTACAGCGGGGCTGCTGTGATGACCGTCCTACTCATTCTGGTCATCATCTGTAAGTATACAACATCCGATGACCACATCGACCACTGGAATGACTTGGAGGGGTCATATGATTGCAGTAATAGGTTTGGACTTTTGGACACCCACTTTTACTATGCATATAGGTTGACAACTGACTTATTAGAATTATTATTGCCTATGGTGCAATTGACCAAGGCGTTCCTCAACACCTCAAAATGAGTCGACATGACTGAGATTAACATACTCAGAATCATTCCTATAAGATCAATGAGCGAATTATTGGTTGGGCACATGAATGCAGAAATGTTAGCTTCTGTTATGCATATATATATATAATTATGTCTTTTATTACAATCACTGAATGCATGCACGCGTATATCAATGTATGTATGCTTGCATTTATGCGTGTGTATGTATGTGTGTATATGCGCTTACAAGTACGTACGTACTTAAGTACAATGTATGTTTGCATGAATGCATGTTCGTGTATATTTATAAGTACGTATGTATGTTTTGTATGCATGTATATATATATAATATAATATGTATGTGTTGGTACATATATGGGCTATTATAGTGTAGACCTGCATGCTATGTTCATGCGTGTATAATATGCATCCATGTTATGAGTTTTAACACTCTCGTTGTTGTTGTTCATCTTCTTTTCGTTGAGTATTCAAGAACAGTCCGTCGGTTCCTCCCAGTCACGCTCAGGTGGCGGCTGCAGAGATGTGGTTCAGAGAAGGCTACTGTGGGTCTCTGCGACGGCTCATGACCAACGGCGGATTCGTTCTCTTAGTTGTTACTTACGGTAAGAACTTCTAGAAGTACTAGACCTAATAGAACTATTTGTTCGACTGGAACTACTAAATCTAGGCCTATTTGAACTACTAATATTCGTGCGTTAATTTGTATTTGTGCATAGTTCTGCATAAATTTCCATAAATTTGCAACATACCGACTTGGGCGAAATTGCAGCTTTATTATTTGAACAATGTTATATCCTTGTAAAGAAAAAGCAGTCGCATAGTTCATTCTAAACGCTGCGCCTACAATCATGAGGTCGATTAAGTTCATGTGCACTTGATTCCTCCTTGATTTTTTTCGCGTTATGACTGATTCAAAATTTTTAGGTAAATTCTGGGTCAATTTCAGGGGTGGCGATCTCGGGGGTAGAGGGGGACAAGTACCCCCCACCCTTTAACAGATAGGGGACAATTTACATGTATGTCCGCCCACATTTCCTACTCCTCTCATTGGGTGTCCCTCTCACCTGCCTGATCGCCGCCTCTGGTCAAGTATTCGAGTTGCACCTATTCGCATGTATTAACTTTGTCGATAAAATGTGACCTGATTTACGTCATGAATGCCGATATGTTACCATTTTCGTGTTGCTATCTTTACAGGCATAAATGTCGGATGTTTTTACGAGATCAGTACTCTGCTCAATTCCATTGTCCTCTACTACTTTCCGGTAAACACATGCATGCCTTTATCGACTTTGTCGTAATTAGGTAGTTGCTTTAATTATGCAGCGCTTCTATAATTATGTGTCCTTTAGCAGCCTGTCTGCCTTGTCGACTGTGTTCCATCCGACCTTAGAAAGTCCCGCATCTCTAGCGCTTTTGAGGGTTTACAGAAAATGCGCTCTATAAAAGTCCAGATGCATATATACGTAGTTGTTACGCATTAGTACATACACATCGTGGTAATAGTTGACCATCTCGCCCTTCCTCTTTTTTCTGTGCCTATATTTCGCAACCTTGTCGGACCATTTTGATCGTCGCCTTGCACTGTCGAACGAGGAAAATCTACAATGAGTTTTCTACAAGAGGCGCAATGTAAATAAACTTTAGACCCATCTCTTTTTTTGCTTTGCACATAGATGAAACACCAGTTTTGCGCAGAGAATAATTTTCAATTCCGTGCTTTTCACAAGGATTCGTTGCAATTTGCATCTTCGAATCTAAGCATGCGTTCATTGGCAAGAGGTCCTGTCTAATAAGTACATTTATAAATAATGCGAAATAGGCTGGTCTAACGAATAACTATCTCTAATAATATTATTGTCTAGAATCAACAGTGAGCGAGGCTTCTGAAATTCCTGTAATGAATGCCTTGCAACAATATCTGTTGTTGTGTCGTGAATATGAACATATGATATATTACGTGCTGCGTTTCTGCATCGTTTGAAATTGGTATGTTTTTACGTAGAACGAAGTTGCAAATGCTGGTAACATTGGATTAACGATGGTCGTCACTGGAATTGTTGGCTCCATTTTGGCCGGCATCTGGTTGGACAGAACCAAACGATTCAAGTAGGCAGCATCCTTCTAAAGCACATTGCAATTCTGATTTTTATAATCTTTCATTTACCAAGCTCCAAGTCAAGAATAAAACCATCGTTGACGCCCCCGACTCGAATCAGCGAAATTAAAGAATATAGGCCTGTAGCAATGATTACCTTATATTTCGAAATGGATTTAATTAACTTAGATACCACCTCTAAACATGTTTGCCCTGTTGTCTTATCTTCCTTATCTATTACAGGACGTAAGTACATCTTATATCCCTTCAAACATGAAATAATAAATCCGTCTCTCAATTGTCCAGAAGGTAAAGTTTCATGTACTTGCGCTTATGCAGATTTAGGTCTCGTGATGGTGATAGCCTAGTGCAAAGAGGCGCAATATAACGTTTAAATACATGTAAATACATGAATGTGTCCTAACATGCATCCATACATTAAGGCATACATAATGTATTCTTACATAAATGCATACATACACACATACATACATATACATACATACATAAACTGCATGTTTATTGTTTCCGTGTACACGTGATAGCGGACAGGTTCTGTCGTTGTTTTACATTGCAAATGTTCGTCAACGTAGGATAACAACGGTCGCCATTTACGTTCTGTCCTTCGCTGGAATGGTCGGCTTCACTTTCACACTCGATCTCAATCAGATCTGGATTGTATTCCTGTGCATCGGAATTCTTGGGTAATTATCACGGATCATTAGAAATCATTAGACTAGACTGTAAGTGGGCTACGAAATGCCTGAAATGCAATTAAAGGCACTAAATTACCTAACTGAATTGAAAAGCAAACAATAGCCGAGGCGTGTACACTCTTTATGATTTTTAACCGTACTTCAGTTAGTGACTGACTACTACTCAACTGTGACTTGAGAGAAGTAAGCAAGTCCAAGACGAAATAAACTCACTCTGTTGTATATAATTAGTCTAATGAAATCATTATGTATAGGCAATTTAACCCCATGGGAAGATTTAGATGGCTGGCTGCTTCACTTGACTTTATAGGCCTACTGCGTTTAAATCAAGTTTAATCCATGACCTTAGCCTACCTTTCTGGCTACAGGGACATTGCCTTGAGCTATTTCGTTACCGACAGAAGTGTTTGCTAGAAATGTTTAATATTTAAACTGATTTCATTTGACTTTTGAACTTGGATGACTTTAGATTCTTCATGACCGGTTACCTTCCGGTTGGTTTCGAATTTGCCGCAGAGTTGACGTTTCCGGAATCGGAAGGAACTTCGTCTGGATTGCTTAATGCATCCGCGCAAGTGAGTATGGTTGTAAAATGCTCATTAAGGTTTTTTTTTATCCGACTCATTTTCGGCTCAGAATTCGCCTTTGCCTATCACAATTGAGATGCACAATGAGAGAATTGAAAGTGTCAGTAGGTCTACTTTGACTTGTTGCAGCTGATGAGTGTTGAGTCTGTGGACACACTCGATGACTCTATAGTTTTCGGGTTTGAGTCATAGACTGTTATAACCTTCAACATAACAATTACAATGCTCTGAATGCTTTGAAGTGATTCAGAAGACGTTTAGTTTGTATTGAATCCACTGCAAATGACCTGGAACTCGCTTTGCACAAAACATTTTTCTAGCTTCCTTTTATAAGTGCATATGAAGCGGAAATCGTTCGCAGAGGCTCGTTTTTTGTCAATCATCCGCTCATTCTTTTGCAATTACTTCTTGACATAACGCTTAAGGCGTCCGTCGTTAGTCGTTTAAAGCTATATAATTATCAGGAATCATGAATCCATGATGGTGGTCGAAGAAAATTATTATCTGCTTCACTGGCGCTTTCTATCGAACACAGCAATAACGTTGGTATAGAGAGAAAGCGTTTCAGCCAGTGTGGTTGTACCTGGTCATTAAATGTTTAACCTCTAGGTATTTGGAATTGTTCTGACGTTGTCAGTGAGAGCGATGACAAGTCTCCCGAATGGAATGGTGGCCGGAAATATAACAATATCGGCAATTCTGTTACTCGGTGCCATCGGAACAAGTGAGGATGCTGACTGACATTGTGAACTATTTTCCATTAGATCTATGCATATTATTAAAACTCATAATGTATATATGCTCTGCTTTACATCATACACGTGTGTCGGTTAGGAAATGATTAGTTAGTATTGAGTTATTGTTTTCTAGAACTAAGAACCAAGTTGACCAGCATTCGTATAGTCAACGCTACTAAATATATGATGGATAGGTACCTAATTTTCTTTGTGCATAGAAGCTGAAACATAAGTTAATTCAATGGAAAAAGGAGTCAAATAAAAATTATGGTACTCGCGTGTATATCTTTGAATCTTGTTCTTCCTGCGCTGTTCTTGTGATCCGACATGTGTTGCTGCTGTGATACGAGTGGTTAGTGATTTCTTTATTCGCTTCTTTGTACATGTGTTCGGAATGAGGCATAATAATTATGTGCAGATATATAATTTAGATGTCTGTTGTTGATTTTTTTTAACGACATCGTTCCATATCGAAGATGTGTTGGTGTCGCCCTCCTCCTTTCTCCAGGCTTGGGACTGGCACTGTCAGAACGCGAGCAGTGGAGTAGTTATATAATTAAGAAATACATGTAAAGTACCAGATTATGTACGGTAAATTGATGGACTATGGGTGCTTTGTGCCAGGAGCGTCGATCCCCCTCTGAGTAATGGAGGCAAACCCCCGGTTCCTAGTGTTACGAAGGCAAGATATTCCCCCCTAAGACCAAAAATTATCTCCCTACCTGAAATTGGAGGCATTAGTCTCCGTACTCCCCGTATGTGGACGCCCTGTTTTGGGAAAACTCAGATCAATGCTCTCTCTACATTGTGTATTCCAGTGCTCATAAAGTCCGACTTGCGACGTCAGGCAGCTCAAAAGAAGGTATGTTTTAATATGATATTTATTCTTACTCTGAAACATGTATGGGCCTAGGCATAAGAATGCAATGAGATCACGAGTGTGGTCCGGTTGTCACGCGCACCAAATATCTCTGAAGAAATTTGGCCCTAAATTAGCTCTGTCAGATTTAAGGTCAGCGAAATTCAGTGAGGTCTGAATTTAGATCTCAATTCCTGAAAATGCCACTAAGTGGCAATTATAAATAGGATTCTAAAACAAGGATTCTGAAGCAACCAAGAAATAGCCAGCATTTGCAAGCGAAGTTTACGAATAACTTTCGTCATTGGCTCATTTAATTTTAAGTCGCCAAATCATTGGATTCACGTTAGCAACACGACACAGGGATTCAAAACTTGTATCGTGAACGAAAAGAAATCCAGGTTACCAATCCGACATCATTCTGTTCAGAGGTCACACGTATAGCCTCAATTCGTTATCTATGCGATTATAGCGTGTTCCCGTGAAGATTAACTCTCGATATAAATGATAGATTGTTTCAACGTTCATGAAATTGGATAAACGATCGTTGATTTTGTTGAGTGCCTGATGTCATTATCCGCAAAAAATTTTACAGCGAAGACAATGACAGCGGAAAATTTTCGATTAAGTTACTCCATTGACAGCTGTCTAAAAATTGTTCCTGTTTCACTGGACACCAATAAAGCATACCTGTGTATTCATAATTTGTATAGCCTGTTTTATAGGTAAATCTTTATATTATAGGATAATTAATTGTATTTAACGCATTCCATTCTCATGCGTCAAGTATTTTCTGTTGTAGAAACTAGCAGTTTTTCCCAACGACGCAATAATTACGGTCGGCTTAGAAGAAAATGACTTTGCAGATTCCAAGAAAAATAGTCAACCCGTCACAAATCACGCCGACACTTGTGATGTCAGAGGCGACAGAAACGGTCAATGCTGCGTTGAAAACGAAACGACTAAACATTGTGACGTCATATACAAGGACGCCGCTACTTGTGACAGCATGCGAATTAATTTTGAAACACATGACGAGCGTGAATATGACGTCAGTTACGCAATCAACTGTTTTCGTTCTAGTGACGCTACGTGTGATGACTTAAATACGCGATTTTAGCAGATATACTTTTTCAGAACAGATGTAAATATAGAAAGCTCAATCTTGTGTAACAGAGAAATGAACGTCGAAGTTACGAACTGCTGCCATTTAGTTCAATTGTCATTTTTGATTATTGCTGATTTTCTCAATCATGCGTTTCACTAATAATGATGTAATGTAATCGAACATAGATATAGCACCCCTTAATCTGCTGACAGGCGCTCACTACGGTAGTCTAAATAATCTTTAAAATGTCGTCACCAGCGAATATTTTGCTTCAGCTAGCAAAACAGAGTAAGGCCTACGGTAAGCTAAGTCACCAGTGGTGGACCAACACACAAGTGTGGAATCAACCAAAGGACTCCCTTCGACAGCTGATAGATGAACGGATGTTCATAGTTCCTGGGAAAGTTGCGTCGATAGGGTAGAGCGACGTCTGGTGACAACGTCGCAAATGTGCTCTTCATTATTTATTATTCTTCACCCAGATTAAAAGCGGTAAAATGTAAATGCTATCGTTTTACTATAACAATCGTATGTCAATCTATCAGTCAATAAGCCTGATATAGCGCCTCTTCAAGAAACCTACTCATTGGCGTATAAAATTATGTCCTCGACCCTGTTCATTTTTGACCCTGTTCATTTTTCAATGCGTATGTATACATATATATATATATATAAACTGGTGTCTGCGTGGCTTCAACGAAAGAGCTAGAGAGAAGGGGATTGAGAGAGTATTTGGACAAGTCTTGTGCATGATCATCATTAAGACATTTTAAGTTAGGGGAAGATCAATTGTGCAGAAGTCCTTAACATTTTGCAGATAGTAAGATTAGAATTGAGATAGGCTTGTCTCAAATAACTTTGGGCCTAATTTTCTAAGCAGTGTAGGCCATTTGCACAAATTTAGTAAGCTTAGTGTTTTTAATTTATAAATAAATTTTATAAATAAACCTCGCTCGCTATTATCATTGTAATAGAAATGCCTGAAAGCTGAGTCAGATGTTTCCATAATTGACTAAAGTCATTCGTCTCATTTTAATTGTACCTGTAACTATATGCAGGATCTTCACGTCGACATTTATACCATAAAGACAATTTTAATAATTCCTTACTACATTTTAATTATGCAGATATATAAGTCGCCTAAGCTGCGATTTCTAATCTGCGTTTTAACATGAAAGACATTAATGCATTCTTGTATAGCGAATGAAACAAAAATGTCCACTTATCTGAGATTATTCTACAATAACTGCATGCAGGTGGCTGGTTAAAATTGGTTTAGGCCTACTGATCCTTGCCGAACGCCTTCCTTACATTTTTTTATTACCGAAATTTGATACCGCCCTTCTTTCAACATTTTTGCTCAAAAAGTGCAAACACACGCCTCGACGGCGCAATTGCAGTTGTACTGGAGAACAATTGTGCAGAAGGACTTGCTCAAGGTCCCTACACAATGACTGACGCCCCGGACGAGGCTCGAACCCGCTCGCTCAGCGCACACTGAACTTTACGGGCTGACCGCTCTGAACGATCGGCCACCGTGGCACACATTACTTAACGTTACAGCATGCCACCAGCCTACTTTCACAGGGATTTAAATTGAACCTTATATATTGGTTGTAATTGATTGTAGTTCCTGCACCTCAGCCAGTAAGCTAGGCGGAACGCCGTTCAAGGCAGTCCCACCACTTTTTACTTTACCGCCCGTCCCACAGTTTCACCACCTCCACAGCTATAAATTGAGCACTGATTACACTGCTTCTATTTTTAGGACAGACAGACATACAGAAACACAGACAGATCGACATATACATGTATATAAAGATACGCAATAAATATTCATCTAGCGCTGGACAATGGACCATAACAGGAACTGCACAGCGCGTACGGCATCACAGTGTCTTTTGTCCTGCGTCGTCAGCCTCTGCGATATTCATCGTAGCCCCAGGCAGAGCGACACGAGACCTACGAAGGCAGCCAACCACCCAAAGGGCAGTGCGGGAAGGGTAGTGTGGGAAGGGTAGTGTGGGAAGGGTAGTGTGGGAAGGGTAGTGTGGGAAGGGTGGTGTGGGTGGGCGCTTTGGCTCGCCTGTGAATGACTCATCGGTAGATGGCGCGGTGCAGCGCTACCATGTGATGATGAGGAAACAACGGAGATGACACACAGACGATAGAAAGCAACAGCAGCAGCAGCAGCAGCAGCAGCAGCAGCCTCAGCAACAGCACAGAAGGAGGAAGCGAAGAACCGACAGCAGAAGAACAACGGGTCAAAGGTTACTCTCGCAATAATTTCCGCACTGGTCAAGATGATACTGCTTTGGATGTACTGCTTATGTTATTGCAACTAGCGCCATTACTGCAGCTGCTGCTTAGTTGTTATAGATGGAGCCACAACAGAACCTAGCACAGTTGACATCTTGACTGTTGAAAGTTTTCGTGTAATAATTTACAAATAATTACATAATTGCATCTGACGCAGGGATAAAACTAAGGACAGTTACAGAATCAACGAATAGCAAGGGTAATCTTATAACATTTTAATCTATTTGATCGTTGCCTTATTTACGTCTATGGAGTCGTATATACATTGTATTCGTTAATTCGTTCAACGTAGAGACGCACATTCTTTTCTCGCATATTTTTTTCACCCTCGTCGTTAAAGGGTTAATGAATTTAATGAAGGATCATCATCATCATCATCATCGTCGTCGTCGTCGTCGTCGTCATCGTCATCACAATCAGTTACAAGATAAGGAGATGAAAATAATAACCCTGATGTAGAATTCAAGGTATAAAGTTATTGTCATCTTTGATCCTAAAATACATGGAATTCATGCGTACGTGATTATTTCAAGGTCATAGCGTACTGTAGTAACATAATTCTCTGAACATTTCCGGTCGAAATACGGAACGATAAGTCAGGTCAGTGAGTAAATAAGTGGAAACAAGCATTCACTTTATATCTGGCAACGCTTACAGTTGGGACTATTGTCCAGTCTATTAGGCCAATACAATTTCCGTCGTTGACTTTGGATTTAGACCTAAACCCAGGAATGACAAAGAAACGGGAATCGATGATGAAGACCAGATAGCAATTAAGTCTCGATGACGACGACGTCGTTGATGGTGCATAGATGGCAATATTAAGAGCATTTTGTTGTCGTTGATGACTACGAGAGTGATCACGATGATGATTATTATTATGATGATGACGATGATACTGTTGTTAGTGATGATCATGACAGTAATAGTGATGATGCTACTACTAATGCTGCTGCTGTTGTTGTTGCTGCTGCTACTGCTACTAATAGTGCTACTTTTTCTGCTGTTTATCTGTTAGCTAATGGAGCAAAAACCTCGGCAGAATCTGGACGATATCATCCTCAGCATTTTTGAGGAAGATGACCATCTTGTCTTTCCGATTACATCCGATGAAGATGCGAGGACATTCACGACGTTACTCCAACGGAAAGGATTCGACAATAATCGTCTCAGTCAAGAACTGGGTGCACCAGAGGCTGAAGTCAACCGCTGGCAGAAAAGTGTTATGAAGTCTACCCTTGGGAGGAGAGTAACTGAAAGGATAAACCAGCCACTGATGGACTATCTCCTCTTCGAATCGGAATTGGAATACGCAGATAGTTTCATTTACGTGGAAGAGTTGAGTGTAGAAGGATTCGACGATTCTGAGTTGATTTGTAACGGAGCAAACCATTTTTTTGCGATTGGGGGAGAGCGGGTTGTTGGTCGTACGCGATGTTTGTTGCGAGCGATTATGAAACGAAAATTCAAGCGGATTCCAATCAGGGAGGCAAATGGCGAAAGCGAAGGGCAGTCGAAAGGTCACGGAGCAATAACTTCACAATGGGAAAACGCCCCATCAGATCAAGGCGCCTCTGTGGATGAAGGCGATTTCAGTCTTGCAAACTCAGAGCGTGAACTCGACGTTGCTTGTGATACGCGTGTGGATGAACGCTGTGCGCAGACTCAACAGGAAGACAATGCCTTTGAAATGGCCGAAGTGACGGAACACGCAGACTGCAACGCTTTGGACTCAGCGCAGCCCGATTGGGACGACATCTGTGATCGTTTTCTATTGGCAGACGAAAACTCCCTGTACGAGGACATCCAGACGGAGACGAGGGCAATAGATCAGGGCCAGGAGAGTGCAGGGAGTCTGACAGACATCGAGAATCCACAGGAGGACAACGAAACAACGATGATAGAAGTTTTAAATACGCTACACGTCGTTGACCATGATACTTTTGTGTCAGTGAGTGCTTCTAATGGCTTCGAGTTTTCTTTAGATGTGGATGGTTGCTCGATGGTTGACTCCGAAACATTTGAAGATGAAAGACAGGAGGATAATGTGCAGAGTCCGAATGCCTTGATTGGACGGAGAAGCGTCTTTGAGACACAGGACCATTGCATCGGATTTCAGCCGAGGATTGGCGAAGCGAGGGAGATTTCATCAAATGACGGCTGTATAACGTTTGACAATCAGGATTTATCCCAAGATGACGGCTTGTTGGTTGTTCTAACGACACCTGGTGATGAAGAATTAAAGGAGTGCGAAGCAAACGAAGATACAAAGCTTCTGGTGCAGACTGAAATGGACTGCATCCTTTCCACAGCTACTGTAACTGTGGATAGTGACTCAACGGGTGGGCGTGAAACGAATTCTGGAACGGACGCGGTAGTTAGAGTGGAGAGAGTAGTTCTACCAATTGCAACGGATTCGAGTATATTTGAGTTAAAGAGTCAGAGCATTTTGAATGTATTGTCAGAGGCCGATGAGAAGAATGGTGGGACTTCGTTGAAATGTGCATCGGTTTCTGAGCAGCAATTGCCAGAGTATAATGGAACGGAGCATCTGGAAAATACTCTGAGTTCGGAGGCTGTGATAGAGGAGGTGGCTTTACAGTATCAAACAGAGAAATGTTCCGAGTTAGAGAACTCAAAACCTGGCACAACCTCTGCAAGGATGAAGGACTCAGATGTTATATCCACAGACGACTCATCTGCTACAGGCCTTAGGCCCGAAGTTGCATCTCTTGTTTCTGCATCGTCTGTTGCTTCTGATACTCAAGACAGTCTTTCTCTATTACCAGAGACGGAATACGTTGAGTTCCTCCCAAGAATTAACGAAGATGTCGCACTCGAACTTCAAAATGAAATACATTTTGCCGACAGCTCTCCTATTGTAGGATCAATGCTATTGGAGAATGATACCAGTGCGTCTACGAGGGACGAAACAGATATAGAACCACAAGCAAATGCAATGAGTCTACTATCCTCTAGTTCAGAGCCATTTTCTGCAAATTCACTTTTTCAAGACTCAGAACTATTTTCTGAACATCTGGAAGGAGAACCATTTGCGGAGACTTCGCTGCTTGAGGAATTAGAACAACTTGCAACATTTTCGCTACTTGGAAGATCAAAACTCTTCGATGAGGTAGGAACTGGAAAGGAGGAAATTCGAGGCGACATTAAGATTCAACCCCAGCCACACACCAATGTAGATCCAGAAAATGATAGCAAAATCTCTATTAAGTCATCGGAAGAAACATCTCAAGAACAACCCGGCTACATCTATGTATTCACAGACGGTTGCAACTCGTCAAAAGGTCAACGGTTTAAAGTCGGGTCCGTGATCTGTCCATATGAAGAGCTTCAGAGGGCCAAGATGTTCAACGTCGACATTAAACTTGTCTCGGCAACGGCTCACTCCAGTCCCGATCGAGTCTTCCAGCAAATCAAGGGCAGACTGGAAGAATGGAAGATGGAAGGGAAGGAGGACTGGTTCCTCTGTCCATCGACTATTATCCTTCAAACGATCACCGAAGTGGTTAATACGCATTTCTAATGTTGAATGCGTTGTTCCTAAGACGCATTGGCTAAACATTCAGCAGGTTTAAGTTACATCGCAGCAAATATAACTTACAGAGCGAAATTTCAATCAAAAACAATGGCTCCAACCATATCCCACTGAATATAGGCCTATGTCTTGCCCAGATATTTCGCCCCTTTCCAAGTTTCTCCCTCACTCTTTGCCAATCACAAGTCGCATTTTGAGGAACTTAAGTGAAAGTCTTAATGGAAGTTAATTCCATTGTCTATATTGACTGTATTAGCACGTGTTGTTTGTTGTACCTAATCGATGTTAATGTGAAAATTAATAATGAATGTGTCATTTTTTTAGCTAATCTATGCTTGTGTGAAAATTAATAACGAATGTGTCATTTGTTTTAGCTAATCTATGTTTATGTGAAAATTAATAACGAATGTGTCATTTGTTTTAGCTAATATATGTTTATGTGAAAATTAATAACGAATGTGTCATTTGTTTTAGCTAATCTATGTTTATGTGAAAATTAATAACGAATGTGTCATTTGTTTTAGCTAATCTATGTTTATGTGAAAATTAATAACGAATGTGTCATTTGTTTTAGCTAATCTATGTTTATGTGAAAATTAATAACGAATGTGTCATTTGTTTTAGCTAATATATGTTTATGTGAAAATTAATAACGAATGTGTCACTTGTTTTATCTAATCTATGTTTATGTGCAAATTAGTTACGAATGTGTCATTTGTTTTATCTAAACTATGTCTATGTGAAAATAATAACGAATGTGTCATTTGTTTTAGCTAATCTATGTGAATGTGAAAATTATTAATAACAAATGTGTCATTTGTTTTAGACAATCCATATGTATGTGAGAATTAGTATTGCATGCGTTATTTGCCTGGGCTGATCCGTGTATAATTATGGGAAAGTTAATAATGGCATGTGTTTGTGGTTTTATTTTTTTATACGGTGCGTTTTCTGCACACAAACACAGATGCAGACTGAACCTTACCAATCAAATATCAGGGTGAATTTGCAAGAAGAACGTTGAGTCTATTCTTTATTTATAGGAATAACACATAACTGAAAATGGAACCAACTCCCACGTTGAGACACACTCCTGCGGCAATTATGTTTGCAATTGTACCACAGACTCCCTTCATATCCGAAGACCTTCTATAACCTGCTCACTGCACTCTCTGTTACTCGCTACTCTTTCCACCATGGCAGAAGCATCCTGACTGTTCACCTAACCCGCGGGGCCTTGTATGCTGCGCTATCTAAAAGTTTAGCCTACGTCTGTTTCCCTACTTTGAACCATCGTTCCCAAGATCTACTGCGTGTCTCGTGTGTGATATCCACAACACCTCTCTTCCTCTGTTTAAATGGCTGTTGAAGCTTAACGACACCTTGTGATCAATAACACAGATCATTAGCGTCACCCTCCTTCTTTATCCGGGCTTGGGACTGGCACTGCTGGACTGCAAGCAGCGAAGAGTTCCTCTACCTAGAAATGCGTCAAGTCAATTCTATTTCATAGATACTAAAGGCGAAATCACCTCTGAATCTCTCATTGGCGCCTCATAAATATTAAATTACAAAAACCCCAAAGCCGTTTCTACCCAAAGGTCTTACCCTTCACTAACCTCCAAATAGTTCTCCCTTGCATACATGCAGCTCCTTTATCATATGATAAATATTAAAACTAAGGTCTCAAATATTATTACTATTTAAGATTTGCAGGTTACAATTATGATCACAGCAGTTGAGTCATTATATACTCACAAATAAATTATATGCAGATAATTACTCCGTGAAAATAGCTTAAATAAAAAAGAAAGAAATAATATATCAGAATTCAAAGTTAATCGTGCGAGCTTCATGGTATAGGCCTACTTTAAGAAAACGATCGTGTTGGTTATTTAAAAACAGTCATCTTGATAAGTGAGATCTAAGACACTGAATTTATGAGATGCAATGAAAAATTACGTGAGAAGATTATGTGAGAAGATTATGCAATTATGTGAGAAGATTATGTGAGAAGGTGCGAGTCAATGCAAACTAACACAGTTGAAAATTACACTTTGAAAACTATTAAATTAAATTTTGAAAACTTTATTTTAGTCAACGTCTTGTTAATTAAGATATGTGTTAGTCCTTGGTTGGCATAAACACGTATAGAAAAGTAAAAGTGACTATAAAGTGATGATATCAACGCTGGATGTGATTCCGATGGATTGGTTTCACGTGCTTGCGTGGGCCTGCCGCAGGAGACGATTTCAGTTTTCTAGTAATTTTTGCTCATTGTTTTGATACAGATGACATTAATTTTCTTCTCACTGTGAAACATTAAATCTCCTTTAGTCTAGACTCTAGAGCCCTACATACCTTTGGAGTAGAGCTATATTGATTATCATAATAAATAATTAAATATATGGATAAATAAATAAGGAAATGAATAAATACAAAAATAAACAAATAAATAAAGAAATAAACTACATAACTGATTGTCAACGACGAACTTCATATATATATATATATATGTATATATATATAAGTATATATATATATAAATATATATACATATATATATACATATATATATATAATACGCTCGGGGTGGAAGTATATATTCCAGTTCTGCCCCTATATCTAAGAGCTTACACGTACATATATAATTCGGTTATACTTTGAAAGGTGGAAAGATGCCTTGTTTGCGCTCGACGTCCCTAACCGGAAGTCGATCTCCCATCCACGGCCTACAACAAAGCATTCGAACATCTTTGGAAATAATTGAGTTACAGTCGATTTATAAGCTCTTCTGGGTCTTTGGTCGAGGCATCTGACTTAAGCACCATTTTTGTCTGGCGCAGACTAAAAGAAGCGAGACAAAAACTTACGATTATATAGTTGCTATTACAGTTGCTATTGCGTCCCGAAGGACCAGCCACCCCCTCCCCTGTCACTCACTCACTTTCGAACGAATTGTCATGGATGTTGGATAGGGCAGTGGCACATTGAAGACGCAGATAGTCTTGGCCGTTGTGTATGGGATTCGAATCGTGGTGGTATTTCGTCAGGTCCGAACAAAATTGCTGGTCTGTTGGTTGTTAGACTAACGTAGTCGTGTTTGTGCTTAAGCCAACACATCCTCAAAATATCCTTTCACTCTAGAACTATTGAGTACTGTACGGTTGCGATTACTGAAACACGCGTCTTATAAATGACCGATTGCTGTAACTTAATCTACTATAAATCAATCAATCGGTCAATCAATGAAACTTAATATAGAGCCCCTTCAAGATATTTGCTCGGAGGCGCTCCAGGTCCGACTACGGCTAAAGAGAGTGGTTTACAGTAATGAGTAGAATGCAGATGAAGAGATTTTGGTGGAAGGCGAAGCTCTTGCGGAAGCTGATTTCATTGCGCAATGCCTTAATTAGGCCTAACATCACAGATAAAGTTACTGAGCTCAACAATGTCAACAGGTGTTGGAGTGAGAACTGGATCACGTGACGCTTTAATTGATATTGCATTTTATTTATACAAATCAACATAAGACAGACGGAGAGGTAAAGAAGAAGACAAGCAGACGGACGAATGCAGATTGCAGAACATGGTCTTGATGGATGCAATTTTCTCACCTGTAGTACGATCTTGGAGCGTCGCATAAGTTTGGTTCCTGAAAAATCTAAGAAAAAGAAAACAAAATATGACAAAAACGAAGAAAGAACATATTATTTAAAGTAAAATATAAAATAAGAAATGTTTTTATTAGACGGAGTATGCATTCTGAGTGAATATGGCGCCTTTTGTAAGTAAGTAGCGTTATCTACGTCAGCCTATCTGAAAATTAAATAACAAAGAAGGGCGATTGCTCCTAAAACTTTCTAAAAAGGCGTATAGGAATGTGAACTCGATTCCTACCTGCAAACCCTCCACTGTTTGTATTACTTGTTGCGGCTCAGAGTAGCTCTCATCAAAGGATTTGCTTCTGAATGGAGTCTTACTTTCCGATGTTGTTCCAGGTTGTTCCGCTGGAACTATCCACCAAAATAATCACGTATAAGCCATTCGGAGTTGCAGATTAAGAAAATAAAGAGAGTCAAAATAAGAATAGGAGAGCAAAGTGGACCCTAATCTTTGCAGTCTAACGCAACAATCGTTTTTGGAAACCTAGATTAAACAATTGTATATAAAATTTTATGCTGAGGCGACGCGCGCTAAATCCCTGCTGCTGACGACAGTCAAAACTTAACATTAGACGGCTAGACTGTTGGACAGACACCATGGAGTATATATACACACTGATCATACGCAAATAGAGGGAAGACGAGACGGCGAGGCAGGAGGACGGCAGGCTGCCACCATCGTATGCCAAGGTTAAGTGAACTGAAGTCGCTAACATGTCATACTCATGGCCAGGAAGGACAGACAACACACGCTCACGTCTCTCCACTATCGGCCGACCTTCTCCATCAACAATGCGCGATATTATGAACTGAAGAACCAGCCCGCTGTGAACTAACTTAACTGTAAACCTGCGCTATAAAACTTGCTCAGCTACACATATGTCCTACATACATACGTACAGTACATACATACACACATACATACATACATACGTACATACATACGTACATACATACAGTCATTGCCATAGCATACATTTTGTAGCATAACAGTCAGACCCTGCAAAGACATGACATAACAGGTAGAAGGACATGAGAATAACGTGGACAGTATTAGACCGACTGCATGGATGAGTTTGTGCAAGGCTCTTTTCCATTTTGCAAACCCACTGAACGTCGAGAGTCTGGTTGCCTTGGCGTTGCCATTGGTGATCGCCTGACCGTAGGACTTGCGTCTGTAGAGCAATGACCTCGACGTCAATTGATCGCTGTAGTGCGGCTTCCTTTTCATCTGGACGTCGCTGCATGTGTTGGTCAGCTGCGGTTGACCGCGGTCACTTGCAGTGACCAATCTTGCTGAAACAAAAGACGGTTTGTGACAGGACAAGGCTCGATGAGGTTGGAGGTAAGCTGAGGTAAATTGCCTTAGGACGAGACAGAGTAAGTCTACGTGCAGGAAGATCAGATATTAGAGGTAAGCTGGGATTATTTAATGTACGGCGAGGTAACGTAAACAAATGAGGTACGCTAATAGTTTTGCAAACTTAATGATTTCTCTTCGTATGTAACGACATTACTAAGAGCCAGCGCAGGTCAGAGTAGATATCGTATTGGACGCTATATAAATTTCCGGAATAGTAAAGAAAATAATGATGTTTGGAAAGGCAACGGCAACGTAGGCCTACGCTAAGACAAGGCATGACAAGATGAACTTGGAAAAGGTTAGTAAGGGTAATGGCTAGAAGGTTGAATCAATGTAAGCTGTCACGTTAAGTGTGATAAGATAAGTCACTATCTGGAAACAGAATGAAAGCTAAGCGCAGGTGTGGTAAATTACAAACTTGCCATGGCCCAACAACGAGTGTTTGCCAGGGACGGCGATCTCGTTTGACAGATGGAGGGACACCCAATGAGACGGGTAAGAAATGTGGGGTGACATACGTATAACGTGTCTCCTCTCTGTAGAAGGTGGGGGGACTTGACCTCCCTCGATCTCCCCCGGATCGCCGCCATTGGTTGTTATTGTGGGTCCATCTACCTGGAATGACCTTCCTCCTAATGATTGACTTCTCTCTCTCGTTCACAATGTATACATCGGATTCTCGCTCTTTAAAGGTGCTTCTTAACCCTTGGGTTTCCGTGCTGAGAGCGCCCCTGAATAGTTATTCTGTGAGAGGCGCCATATAAATCTAAAGATGCTATATGTTAAAAAGGAGGTGAGGGAGAGTAAGGCGATGTGTGGTGTGGTGTGACGCACATCGTGTAGTTTCATCAGTTTTACTCATTTTACGTCCGATGAGCGAAGTGTCGGATCAAATATCTAACGGAATAGTCGCATTCATTTAGGAAGTATCAAGTACAAGACGCACCTGTCTTGGATTGACCTCGCACACTAGAGCTCCTTCCATCCGTCGTCATGAAAACATCGTCAGCAGCCGACGACATCCTAGAGTAGATGGACATCCGCATGCTGCTATTTCTGCTGCTGCTGCTGCTGCTGAACGCTGGTAGACTATTGCTTCTCGACAGAGTCCTTCCATTCTTGACCTTGTCAGTGTTCGGTGATGAATCATTCTCAGATCTCGTCCTCACGCTTGATATCGTGTGCGGCACATTTAGAGAGTATAGGAACCTATTGTTCGAGGCCGTCAGAATATAGTTATCATTATTTTTAAACAGAAAAACAGAAATTATGATAGCGTTGGTTGTCGTGGAATAGCAAGAATTTCTATTTTAATTCCTATTGCCGTCAATATCGCTGTTATTATCTTTATTGCTATTGCTACTGCGGTTTAAGCGACGCCAACAATGCATTCTAAACAAGGTTCCTCTGCTATCTCGTCGTCATCGTGGATTGTCGTCAACTTTATACGAATGTCATAATGCGACATCTTTGCTATACAACCTCCTGCAACATCATCAGCATGCGTCATCATCGTCATCATCATGTATGACACTCTTCATCGTCAATAGCTATCATTGGCATTGCCTTCACTATCACTTTCGTTATCATTATCGCTGTTATCATCATCATCATCATCATCATCACCACCATTATCATCATCGTCGTCGTCGTCGTCGTAATTATGATATTCTTTTCTTTTAATTTTTAACTCTCTTACTTGTCATAGAAAGCCAGGATATTCTCATCATGGAAACTGTTGACAGTGAGATAGTGGTAGCTGTCTGGATTAAGTTTTGTCGCCTGTCACAGATCAAGCGGATGGGTGTCAATGAATATCGGTTAAACTCCCATAATTTCTCAGTGAGTCTATTATACTCTATTTCTTTGATATTCTAGGGCTTTCATATCGTACAAAACTAGTAATGATAGTAATAGTAATGATGTAGGGCCTATATGCCTACTATAACATGGTAGCAATTGAGCAATAATAATAAATAAATAAATTTGGCCTCTCTGAGATTGGGAGCGCATCTGAGTAAGCCTGTAGCCATTTTGAAGAGGCGCTATGGATACATAAATTATTCTCGTAATGAATTACTAAATCATCGTAATGAGTAGGAGCAATAGCAACGGCAAAAGGTACGTCAATAATTTTTTTTACCTCGTACTTATCAATACCTACTGCTGGCATCTTGAGATATCAGCCTAGATTCCCTAGAGAGCTAATTTTATGAAACATGAAGAAGACAATTGAACAGTTACCTTAACGTGTTCGTCTGGTAGAGCTTGAGTCTGTGCTCCGCTATAATTATCGACCGATCCAGTCAGGTTTCGCTGTATGAATAAAAAAAACACGATTTATCCACGCCAGTGTTAGAACTGCGATTCGATTACTGAAATAAATAGACCGAACTTAAGTTAAGTGAAGAACTCCAATCACATCTTAGATTCATCTATTTAAACTATCCAATTACTGTCATTGATTTATTTAGCTCATGTACAGCGCCCCGTTTCTTCGGTTTCGGCTAATGACAACGCTATATAAATCTGATTTAATTGGTCCCGAGGTTCCACATATCCATCGAAAATAAAAAGAAATATCCGGAGATACACATATGCATTATTAAGAGACTGGGACACGGCTTTAGACGGAAAATACTTGTCAAGATCTGGCGGAGCAAATCTGCCTTGGAAGGCAATGGCGCTAAAACGCTGGATAATTATTAGGCTTACTTGTAGTAGCCCTATTGTTATCGTTATTATTGTTGTTCTCATCATCATCATAATCAACATGACCATTGTTAAACATAATCAAGAACTGAAGTTCAACGGTTTAGAACCGCATTACGCATAAAAACTCTTTCTTTGACTGTTTCCAGCGTCCAAGCCTTCTTGACTTGTACCAATGGAGTTGAATAAATATTGTGTTTCATTGTTGCGTACTGCATGTGACAGCGAAAGAGACTTAGAAGCTTACATCTTTGAGTTGTCCTTTTAAGATCAACGCACAGACGTGATTCGGGTTCAGCCGAACAGCTTTTAGAATATCTTCGGCTGCCTTCAAATATACGAAGAAAACTGGGTCTGCTCAATTAGGCTTATTATAGTTAAATAAAGTTGATCATAATAACAAGAACATTGACGAGAGTTTTCTGATAATCCATCGAGAACTATAACACCTCGATCGTCAGTTTTAAACACATCTAGAACAGTCCATAATGACCTTAGAATAATGGTTTGCAGGCCATTCATTGGAAAGTGACAATTATGTTCTTATGACATCACATTGCATTCGAGCGATTTCAATTCAATATTCGTTTAATCGCAATCAAACTGACAAACAGCAGCTTAATTTACAGAGTTAAATTTATTACAATCTGAGAGCCAGAGTCAGACACCAATACATAGTTAAACTCGTCAGTAGACTCTGAGTATAGCGATAGGCCTATACCCTTGTAGTTCATTTGAGTATTCCTTTGCCATCTATATTTTTGTCGTGAAATTGATTGTCTAAGCATTTTTAAGTTTTTGCTTTTAAGCTTTAAGCTAATTAGTGATCAATAAAGTGACCACTCTGACTATTCGATAGTAAATCAAATAAATAATTCATTTAAACATCATTGGTTGCAATAGAATGTCTAAATCGACACTTACACTGCTCATCCATACAACAGTTGGACCTGTGAAATTACACCGACGAATGAATGAGCAATTAATTAATTAATGACAACAGAATAACTGAATTCTTATTAACTAATTACACTGTCATATATTAGTTATAGACTAAGTATAGCCGACCTGTGATGTTTTGTTGGTGGTATTTAATAGAAGAGCTCGAACACAGTAAACGTCCTACAAAAACAACAGCCAAGCAACCAAACGCATTATATACTTACTTCATATTATGTGTTAATTCTACGCTGTATCTATGCATGAAGTGATTACTAAAGTACTATTATGGGCGACACAGTGGCCGATTGGTTGGAGTTGTAACGCGGATAGTACGGTTCGATCGTTGTCCGAGGCGATTGCTATGTATGCAGGGACCTTGAGTAAGTACTACACAATTGCTCATCAATAATAGGCCTATACATATAGTTACAGCTGCGCCATCTGAAATATCTTCATAGATATGTTGATAAATATAAATATAATAATATCTTCCGAAATCATTAATTGTAAGGATGTCGATATCGATACGCAATTGTATTAGGGCCTGTTGTATTATTGTATCGTATACCGTATTGTATAGTGACTGTTCGAGAAAAAGGTAGGATATCTTTTTAGACACTAGGGCCTACAACTGCAAATGATTAATCCGTGTGATTAGTTAGTTCGGTTCGATAAGTAGGCCTACAGCACAAGTAGGTCTATGCACGGGCAACAGAGAGAGGAAGCAAATACAAGAACTAAGGAAGAGTGGAATGCAAAGATAAAAGTGTAAGGATTTAAAGGATTTTTAACGGTAACGGCTAAAGTATAGAACGCAGATGATTATGAAGGCTTACACGATAGGCCTACCTTACCGGTACCCTGTAGGCCTACATCTCAGCGCTGTATACATTGCTCTTGGTTTGAAACGCAGGCGGGAACGCAACACCAATCCATGCTTATTAACCCAAATTGGTGCTGGTTTTATTATTCACTGCTTGCTTGCCAGAGTTTTATTAATGCATTTAAAATAGTATAATCTAGCAAAATTATTCTTTTCAAAGAGAAGACGACATAGCATGTCTTACGGGATTGGTCGAATCTAAGACAACAGCTTTCTCGGCGTCCAGGCTGGCATTCCTCAGATCGCCTATAGCAAAAAAGAATAAAATTCCTCTTAGACGAGACAGGTGTTTCCAATATAGCCTAAACTTCTTCACCCTATGTCTTCCTCTCTAATATCTTCGTATTTGTCTTATATTATAATATAATTATCACATGACTAGATAATTCTGCGGCTTCCTTACACGAATCGCATGCTCTGGACTCAGTGGACTACGATTATGCATGTATCTGATTATCAAGTACAACAGTTACTAGGGCGCTAAATAAGCAGCCGTAGTGAGCCATGTAGGCC